>PVIC010011229.1:0-41790 GCA_004025085.1 Thryonomys swinderianus
AAGAGAAAAGAGAGAAAAAGATGGGGATGAGGGGGGAGAGAAAGGAGAAGAAAAAGAAGAGGAAGAAGGAGAGAAAGGAAAGAGAAGAAAAGAAAGGATTGAAGTAGGAGAAGGAAGGAGGAGAGAAGAAGGATGAAGAGAAGAAAGGAGGAGGAAAAATAGGGGGTGGAATGGGTGGAAAGGGAAAGGAAGGGATTCTTGCTCCTGTACTTTATTATTTTCTCTTTACTTCAGATCTGTTGCTCCAAAGTGAGTGGAACAGCGTGTTGTCAAGGTCTGAAATTCATTTGCCTAGCAGATGTTCACACTGACTCTGTCTTCTCTCTCTTTTATATCAAAACCCCATCTTCTCACTTGTGTGGCTTCATTTATCTCCTCACTTGACCTTCTTGAGGGGTTTACCCCTGAGCCATTGGTTTCTTTTCTCCTGGACCATTCCCATTATGCAAGAAGACTTAAATATGTCAGTCTCCTTAGACATCCAGATTCTTTTCCAGCTATTTCCTATTATTTTTTTCTGCCCTTGGTCTCTTCTGCCCCTCTTTTCACCAAAGTTCCTTGAAATAATTCTCTATATTCGCTGTCTTCACCTTCTTGCTCCTTTCCTCAACTGAGGCCAAGCAATTAGTCATTCATCCTGAAACTTCCTTATAGAGCAATGCTTTGCTCCTATCAAGTCTGCCTTGGCCAAGGAACATCAGGCAGGGAGTGAGCAGTGTTGAAGCTCAGAAAAGAGTGCCGAGCTGGAGCTACCGACAGGGGTCCTTTGATATGGGGTGCTTATGGGATACTCTTTCTTTGTCCTCCTTTGTAGGAGGAGAACTTCAAGTTTCTGTGAGCACACTGCTGCCTGGAATTAACATCATAACTAAGTGCTTCCCTTCCAGAAAGACATATATATCTGACAGAGACTAGCTACTGAGTCAATAGCACAAACATGAAGAAGGGAGTGAACTTTCAAACACTGTTGTTTAAAAGAGCAGATGTGTAGGGAGGTGCCATTTCTGTCTTCCTGCTGCCTGGAAAGTCTAGAAACAAAATCGTCCATGTCAGATCATAAAGTGGACTTGAGAATGTAAGCACATGCTAAGAAGAATGAACAGGAAATCAGAGGTAGCCCGAGTCTCTGGCAACCTGTGGGTCTGTTAAATCTGCTGTGAACCTCTTGCATAGGCTCCCAATTTATAAGAGAACAAACTCTTTTACATCCAGGCACTTGTAATTGGATCTCGGTTATCAGCAGGTGAACACAATTTGTTAGTGAACAGATGGTATTTAAAACCATGCGCTGGATGAGATCACCAGGGAAATGAGGAGAACTAGAGGAGGGAGGAAGCCCACGCCAGGGTCTAATACCTTAATGTCAGCCGGAGGAAGATAATGTAGGAAAAGAGATTATCCATGAGACTCAATCAGGTTCCAGGCCTTGTGGTGTCCTGGAAGCAAAAGATGTTTGAAATAAGAAGCCACCGGCCAAGCAAGAGCAGAACTGAGCGCTGGCATGTGTGTTGATCACAGGGAAGTTACTGGTGACCCTGACAAGGAGGAGTTCTGAAGCTGGCGAGGAAAAGACTGACATTACTGTGTATATAGAGGATGAGAAGAAAGGAAGACAGAAAATGTTAACAAGGTCCAAGTACTAATTTCACTTCAAAGGAGAGGAGAGAATTGGGGTAGTGATTGGAAAAGTAGTAAAAAAAAAAAATGGTATATTGGTATTACTAGAAATGATAACCTGATAGTGCAGGTATGAGAAGGCAGAAGTGTTGGTGTGACAGCCTTGCTTAAATCATGCTGTTCCCTGAATTTAATTCTAACAATCACTTTAATCAATGCTTTATCATGTCTCCATAAATAGCTGTTGAGTAGGGCCGGAGAGTTAGCTCAGTGGTTCCGGGGCCTGCCTCGCAAGCGCAAGGACCTGACTTCGATCCCCAGTAACCACATATAATGCTGGGCATGGAGACACGCCCACCAACAATCAACACCGCATACCACAATGCCGGACCTGGTGGCTCACACCTGTAATCCCAGCACTCCGGAGGCAGGGACAGGAGGATTGCTGAGTTCAAGGCTTGCCTGGGCACCGTAGTGAGCTCACGGCCAGCCTGAACTACAAAGCGAGACCCTGTCTCAAAAAGCAAAAAAAAAAAAAAAAATAGCTGTTGAGTAGCTGATTTTTCTGGTTCTTTTTTACCTAACGTGATAAAAATAAATGAATGCAATGGATTTAAAGTAACATAAATAATTACATAGAAGAATGGTAAAGAGGATCTTGAGCTTAAAATATGATTAAAATATATTTTAAACCAGGCGTGGTGGCTCATGCCTGTAATCCCAGCACTTGGGAGGCAGAGGCAGGAGGATTGCTGAGTTCAAGGCTTGCCTGGGCTCCATAGTGAGTTCAGGGCCAGCCTGAACTACAAAGCGAGACCCTGTCTCAAAAAAATATAATATATATATTTTATATATATATATATATATTATATTTTTTTAATTTGATTTTATTTAAATCACACCATTTAAATTCTAAGCACATGCATATATAAATCTTCAACGTATTAGAAGGAAGTATAGTTTGAGGACCAAAAAAAGCAATAATTTTACATTTGTATTTCTTTGTAAGGATAAGCATTTTGACTGACCTACATGTATGTGGCATGATTTGGGAGACTGTCTTCCCTGTAGAAATTATAGCAAAAATAAATAAATATAATTCTAAAATCAAATGACTCACTTTAAAAGGTATATAAAGTGTCATCCAATGTTGGATAAGGACATCAGCCATCTATCTGCACCTTAACACCAACTGAGGAGGTCTGTCGCCAGCTGTCTGTTCTCCCTCTTGATGTAGACAGTCGTGCGTCCCTTGGCAGCAGGGACAGGCTCTGAGACATATATCACCAGGCTCTAGGTATTTACGATGCTTCACGGAAACTGGAATTATATCAATGGTGCTGGAACTACCTACTGTATGTGCCTCTCTGCAGAGGAGCTGTGGTGACCCCTGCTGGGCAAATGAAATGCAGGGTTCTCCATACAGGCGGGTAAATCAGGAGCTTGCAAATTTAAAAACTTAAGAGAATGAGGATTTAGAATAGGGAAAAAAAATAAGTTCAAGATAAACTGTTCCTGCGAGGCAAGCAGAAGTAGTTGACCTTCTGAAAAAACTAAGAGCAATGGCAGAAAAACAATCAGACCGGAAAGGAACTCAAGATGAGTAAACTAAATCAAATGGAAGTTGTGGTTCCAGACCCCTTTTTCAGAACACCTGTGAACACCCTGATTTCACAGATACCACGTGGTAGGTCAAGACTTCCTGTGAAGAGAATATTCTCCCAGGTGTCCAAATAGTCAGTCTTGTTATACAAAGCTTCTTGAGAGACTCTTCATGACTTCGGAGCAACATTGGTTGGGGGGGTCTAAGGAGAGGGTAACAGCTGCACAGAGCCACGGTTGGGAAATAATGAGCTCTGTTCATTGACCCAAGTGTACCCTTGTTCCACAGTCAATGCATCACAACTCCCAGATAATTTATTCTCTGTCTCACTTCATACCTGAAGTGACAGATAAAGGTAAAACTGGAGAAAGAGAGGCATTGGTACCGCAACTTAAAATTCAGTAAGTGAGGCCAGGTGTCTTGGTTCACGCCTGTAATCCCATCACTCGGGAGGCAGAGGCAGGAGGATTGCTGAGTTTGAGGCTTGCCTGGGCTACATAGTGAGCTGAGGGCCAGCCTGAACTACAAAGCAAGACCCTGTCTCAAAAAAAAAAAATTGAATAAGTGAGGTTGGCCTGGGATCTTTGAGCCAGGCAACCCATGGATGGCTGCCAGAAGACTCATACTCAGGGTACAGGATTAACTCATTGATTACTTCATTAATTAATTCAAATATAGAGAAGGGGGTGATGGGGTATTTTGTCGTGTTGGGTGACAGAGTTTACTACTATGGCTCAGGCTGGCTTTGAAGGAGTGATCCTCCTGCCTCAGCCTCCTAAGATGACAGGCATGCAGCACACTCAGGTTGGCAAAAGCATGTTTTTCTTTTGTGTTTTCCAATGTTTAAAATTGTAGTTGGAGGAGATAGATTTTTGCATGACACATTTACCTTAAACCATTGTTTCATATTATGCAAGTAAAAGGCACTGTGTAATTTGATCATGTGTGACTGCCATCACTGGCCTATTAAACCGTCTGCTGAGCCATTCCTTGATATGAATCAAAAATTGAACATGTCATGATGATTACGAGCATCTATCTATTTACACCTTAATACCAGATCAGGACTCTCTGGCTCTGGCTCTCTTCTGATATATACAGTCATATATCACTTGACAACAAGGCTATGTTCTGAGAAGTGCACTGTTAGGGAATTTCATTGTTGTTACAACACTGAGGAATATACTAATACAAATTAAGATGTTATTACTAAGCAGTATAAGCTTATGTGACCTCTGTTGTGTACGTGTATATATATTATATATTGTGTATTTATATTTCTATATGAATTAGGAATTGCTTGCATTATTGAACATATTATCTATGCAGGTAGGAAGCCAACAAAGCTAGGAATACATTATACAGTTTCCTTCTTTTGCTCAGGTGAGAAACAATAAAAACCTTACCAAAGTTGGATTTGTATCAGCACAAACATGGATTTTCTTGAGTTAACCTGCAAAGCTTTTCACTGCACTAGTAGAAGAAAAAAACAAATTGAACCAATATATACTGGAAAGAGTTACATTGATTTGTGCATTGGAGAAAAACTCAAAAAGTAAGAAGACTGCTATCAGATGGCCTCAGCCATTCCAGAACCACAAAATTCCAGCCCAGCAGGTTGTAGCAGGTCATGGAGGAACTGCCACGGCCCTTCACAGTGAAAGCACTGACTTCTCTAGCGAAAGCCAAGTTCTGCTTCTCATGCTGCTTGCAAAAGGTCATTGTGAAATGATGAGTCCTATTCAGGGGCAGTTTGGGAAAGTTCACAGGCCTCTTGTGGTTTTAAAATTGTAAAAGCTCTATTTGCCAAACAAAACCTCAGCTCAAACTTGTGGTGCTGTGCATGGATTAAGAAGCAGTGCTTGGCCACACATCTAGGTTTTATTCTTCGATGAAGAAACTTCACACGTCATTGAAACCCACTGCATTCTAGGCTGCCTTGCGTTACTGTCAAATTCCAAACAGAACTTTGTTTACTACCAAAAACTAGCCAAACTCTCCAAGACTCCCCCCCACCAAGAGTTCCTGACCCACTTAATATCAACGCACTTGGTATGTTATGCAGGTTATAAAATTATCCTTTGCTATTCAGAAATCCGCCAGATATCTGGAAGTTTTACAGGAAAAGATACTGAACGGGAAATAAGTAACTCTTAGATAACTCCTACTCAAACTTAAGGTCTGAGGTTAAAGAAATGATTTTTTTAGAATCATAATGCTCCATTATTGATTCTTGAAGAAACATGTGTTTTCCTCTGTAGCAATTTGACATGTGTGTTTGTGATTAGGTAATTAGTATCTGCCATCCCCATTAAACTATGAGTTCATTGGGGCCCAGCCCTAATTTGTTTTGCCTGATCAGTGAATTTTTAGCACACAGTGCCAAACACATATGAGGTACTTCACAAATATTCAAGAATGAAGAAAGAATGAACAGAATATCAGTAATCAGAGTAAAGGTTTCTTACACTCTTTTAGATAGAAGTAGCCATTTGAACAAATTGTGGCTGCCCCATGACAAGGCAGTATCCGAATTTAGCTGTCGGAACAATCTTATAATAGACATTCTGTTTGCCATTGTTATGGTTTGAATATAAAATGTCCTCCCAAAATGCTCACGTAAGCTGAAAGTGATTCGATCATAAGGGTGCTCATCTTCAAAGATGAGTTCATTACCTAACTGTACCGTTCAGAGGCAGAGCCTGGTTGGAGGAAGTTGGTTGTTGGGGTGTGACCTGGGAGGGTGCACTCTTGTGCCAGATTTTTTCCCTCTCTCTGGCTCTTCCTGCTGTCTCACTTCCAGTGACTGAGCAGCTTTCCTCTGTCATGCTGCATCTGCCTTACAGTCAGCCCACCATGGACTGAAGCCTTCAAAACTGCAAGCCAAGGGCCGGAGATTTACCTCAGTGGCTCTGGTGCCTGCATAGCAAGTGTGAAGTCCCTGATTCTATCCCTGGTAACCACTGCAACAATACTGGGTGTGGTGACTCACATCAACCAGCAATCAATACCACACACCACAATGCTGGGTGTGGTGGCTCACGCCTGTCATCCCAGCACTTAGGAGGCAGAGGCAGGAGAATTGCTGAGTTTGAAGCTGGCCTGGACTACATGGTGAGCTCAGGGCCGGCCTAAACTACAAAGCGAGACCCTGTTAAAAAAAAAAAAATGCTGACAAATAGTTCCACTGCGGAGGAAATGAAGACTGTCATCATTAGTAAGACAGTGGCACAAATCTGTTAATCCAGGTGGTCTAATTTGGAGCCCACACTCCTAGCTCAGGATAGTGGTATCTCTCTGGGAGTAAAGGTTGGAGATAACAGCTGTGGAACTTTGTAGATTAGCAGAAAGTCCTGGGTGCCACAGCCCAGGGGGTCCCTTCTTGAGGAGGAGGAAGCTACAGAACTTGGAAACACTGTGAAACTCTCCATTCAGAACTTCTGTTCAAAATACCATACAGACAAGGTCAATGACAAAAACATCCTCAATGACCTGAGGAGAAGGAAATGATACAAATGGAAAACTCAAGAAGTGCTTAATAATTTAAGTAATTTTTGGTAAAAGCCAACTCTCATCACAAAAGCAAGCAAGAGGAATGTTTACTCCCTCTGCTACTGCCTACCTTCAAAAGTCAGAGATTTTATAACTTACGGTCATTAGTATTAATGCTGACATCTTGGGAATGTCAAGTTAGCAAGCATGACCTTGCCAGTGGCCACTCCAAAAGTTAATGTTCTTATTGAAATTTTTTTAAAACCCATGGTTTTTTTGTTGTTGTTGTTTTTTGTTTTTTTGAGACAGGGTCTTGCTTTGTAGTTCAGGCTGGCTCTGAGCTCACTATGTAGCCCAGGCAAGCCTCGAACTCAGCAATCCTCCTGCCTCTGCCTCCCGAGTGCTGGGATGACAGGTGTGAGCCACCACGCCTGGCACTGTGGTATGTAGTATTGATGGCTAGTGGGCATGAGTCTCCACACCCAGCATTGTATGTGGTTACTGGGGATCGAACTCAAGACCTTGCACTTGCAAGGCAGGCACCAGAACCACTGAGCTAACCCTCCAGCCCAAAACCCATGTATTTTTAAGCAGAAAAATTGTTACCTCTTTTTTTATGTTAGACACAATTTGGATTCATTTCAAATGTTTTTGGACATTGGTCACTAATATTTACAATATTAAAGAAAAGCCAATTCATTGCTTACTAAAACATTCTCTGAGAAAACCAAATACATACAAATTTGTGTAGGTGCTTGTAGGTATATTTTGACCCCAAAGAAATTAAGAATTACCAGTCTCAGATAAAACAATGTCCTAAGGCTTTCTAGCAAGAAGTGAGTAGCTTAAGGAGCTAATGAATCTGATAAAATGGAATTAGAAGTCATTACCTGGATATTCTCAATTGTCCCTCCACATTTACTCTCTACCCTTTACTATTCTTTGAACCTCTGCAGCCTGAGGTATAGAAAACATCCTGATTCCTCTGCCATCTAGCTTCAAGTTTGTTCCGGAAATCTCAGGGGAGGAGCAGAGGCCTGGATCACTTCCTCCAAGGGCACAGAATGACAGCCATTGTGAGCCTCTACCTGGGATCATACTTTGTCAGTACCTCATCTTCAGATTCAACCCCTACTAGTTTCAAGTATCTAATTTTTCCATTGCTCTTTTAGTCTTAGTACTAGCAATGGTTTCATTATGGGATCACTTTATATTCCCTTTAACTGTCTTAGTTACTTTCTCACTGCTGGGATAAAACACCTGAAACTCACAAGTTAAAGGAAGAAAAGTTTATTTCAGCTCATAGTTTGCAAAGGTTTCAGTCCACAGTAAACTGGCTCTAAGGTAGGGTAGCAAGGCAGAGGGCTGTGATAGAGGAGAAACAGTCCATGGAAGTATAGGCAGCAACAGTGAGCCTGTCTTTCCCTTTTCATGCCTTCCAGGCTGAAAGCCTATTGGTTGGTCCCATCCATACCCAAGGGTAGGCCTTTCCATTAGCCACTCCAAGAACTATGCTAAACCAATCAGTGGACTAATTTAGTTATCACACACCTTTCATCCATATTCAAAAATTTTAGATCCAGCCACATTTGAAAAGTCTCACCTATGAGTATTATGAGGCTTTGGGAGGACATCGAGATACAAGATATAACACTTCATCCTTGATCACATCTCAGTAACTAATCTCTTCAGTAACTGCTTGAATATATCTGCTATCAGGATCCAGCTGACAAGACTGTCACTCTTCATTAACTTTTCCTTTCTAAAAAGTGACTTAAAACTAAGATTTACAATTGTTCAACAGTTTTCTCACCTGATTTCCTTTTTTTCGATCTAATTGTTTTATGTAATCCAGATGCCACAAAGCCTCCTTGAATTGCCCTTCTCTTTCTCAACACTACTATGGAGGTCCTTACAAAACACAAATGGGATTTCAAAAGACATTAATGAACAATAATAATTTAGAGATATTTTCTTGGACAGTAAAAAGTGTTACTTGACCCATTCAAAGAGAACAATTTTTACTAAATTCTCCCATTTTTTTACATCTTAGTCCCTTTGTGTTATTATGACAGAACAACATGGATTAGGTAACAAATAAAAATTTATTTCTCACAGTTCTGGAGGTTGAGAAGTTAAAGATACTTTGGGTCCACTGTCTAGTGATGGGTGGTATCTGTCTCCAGATGTCATGGTGGTACATTAAGTACTGTGTCCTCACAGGGTACAAAGGAAAAGAGAAGAAAAAGGGAGGAATGGCCTGTTACAGGTCCCTAAATCCATCCAAGGGCTGCATCCTCTGAGTATCTCTTAATGCAGTTAAATTGGGGATTCATCAAGATTGGGGTGGGGAGATAGCTAAATCTTGGAAACAACCCAAATGTCATCGACTCTAGATTGGATAAAGAAGATGTGGGTTTTTTATAAAATGGAGTATTACTCTGCCATAAAGAATGATGAGGTCGAGTCATTTATACTCAAATGGACGTTCCTTAAGGACGTACTCATAAGTGAAATAAATAGGTCACAGATGTGTAAATATTGTATCTTCTTTCTGGTATGAGAAACTGAAGCTGTAAATGTGTTCTAGAATGCATGATCGATATTGTGAAATAGTAAATATTCAAAGGGAAATGGGGTTTAGGGGTAAATAATGAGGGGAAAGAAAAAATTGATGGTAAAAAAAGGAAACAAAGCTTGTGTATATAGGAGTGGGGTTATAGGGTGGGTAGGGGAAAGGGAAAAATGAGAATACTGGTACAAATTCTCAATGTGGAGTGTAATTGCGATATGTATATATAATGTACCAATAAATTAAATTAAATTTTAAAAAAAGATTGGGGTGGAGAGCTAGGGGTCAGAGCTTCACACTTGTTAGCAAGAAGTCCACCAATGACCCACATCCCCAACCCCTTCAACCTGAATTTTGGAAGGGACACAAACATTCCAGCTATATCATTACCTCTTTCCCAAAGTTCCTTTCCGAGGGCATCCTTCCCATTTTCCCAGCTCTCTCCAGAAATCACTTGTTTTTCCAGGCACTGTCTCAGCTTTCCTCCTTGCCTATGCATCTTTGCACAGCAAAACAAAGACCAATCAAAGCTCTTTACTAAAACTACTCCCCTTGCACCAATGTTACCTAAGCTACTATATTTGCAATGTTACTGGCTGACTGTAATTTTGTTCCACTTTGGACCTGCCTCACCTCCTGGCTTTGCTCCATAAAAGCCCTCTAAAAAGTGAGGGCCAGCCTGAACTACAAAGCGAGACCCTGTCTCAAAAAGCAAAAAAAAAAAAAAAAAAAAAAAAGTGAGGTAGGTGGGTTACCCACTTTTCTAGGTTCCCCCTTCTGCCTCTCTTAGGCAGAAGCTTTCTTTGTCATTAAAATTTTCCTACTCAAGGGCCAGAGGGTTAGCTCAGTGGTTCCAGTGCCTGCCTCGTAAGCGCAAGGTCCTGAGTTCGATCCCCAGTAACCACATACAATGCTGGGTGTAGAGACTCACGCCCACCAACAATCAACACCACATACCACAATGCCAGGCGTGGTGACTCATGCCTGTAATCCCAGCACTCGGGAGGCAGAGACAAGAGGATTGCTGAGTTCGCGGCGGCTTGCCTGGGCTCCATAGTGAGCTCAGGGCCACCTGAACTACAAAGCGAGACCCTATCTCAAAAAAAAAAATTTTCCTACTCAAAAACAGAAACAAAAAATACTACTTCTCCTTCCAAGTGTTCACAGGCATTCTATTCTGGAGGAGAATGCTGTCTCAGAGGAAGGAGCAGTAGCTATACATTATTCCAAAAGAATTATCTGGATCCTCTTCACCAAATCTATAAAGATTGTCTTAAATACAGGTTTCACAAAAGATAGGCAAATCTTTTCTTCTCATTTCAAAAATGTATAACATATAAATTTAAATGTCCCTTTGATTTTACCACTTATTGTTCTGAAAATATTTCTGTAGATTGTTTTCCTTGAATGTCTAACCAATATTATTTTATTCTTTTTAATTTTTAGGGACTATATATTTTAATGGACTAAATATTTGAATGGATATAGATGGCAAATAAGTACACAAAAAGTTGCCTTGTAATGAAAACAATAGAAATTAAAAGTATAATGAGATACCACTGCATACCATACCTATTAGAAAGGTTAATTAAAAAAAAAAACAACAACCATACCAAGTGTCAGCCAAGATTGGAAGACAGGAAGTCTCCTACACTGCTGCTAAGAGTGTAAAATGGTGACATCTACTTTGGAAAAAGTGAACAGCTTCTTAAAAAGTTAAACACACATCTATTATATGATTCAGGCTTTCCATTCTTGAATGTTTACACATAAAAAAATGAAAATGTATGTCCATACAAAGACTTGTACACTTATGTTCATAGCATCTTTGTGTGTGTGTGTGCGCGCGGTACTGGGGATTGAACTCGGGCACTTGTGCATCCAAGGTTGGCACAGTATATAGAAGCTTTTTTTTTTTTTTTGAGACAGGGTCTGGCTTTATAGTTCAGGCTGGACCTGAGTTCACTATGTAGCCCAGGCAAGCCTTGAACTCAGCAATCCTCTTGTCTCTGCCTCCCGAGTACTGGGATGACAGGCGTGAGCCCCTCGTCTGGCATTGTGGTATGTGGTACTGGTTGCTTATTGTGATATTGTTATATGTGGTTACCAGGGATCAAACCAGGGACCTTGCACTTGCTAGGCAGGTGCTGGAACCACTGAGCTAAATCTCCAGCCCTACATAGGAGCTTTTTAAAAAAGTAGTCAAAAATGGAGGCAATCCAAATGTCCATCAACAGATGGATAAATAAGGTACAATAATATGTTCTTACAATGGTTCTTACTATTCAGTGAAAAGGAATGAAATACTGATATAAGCCACAACATAGGTGAATAATTATGCTGAATCAAAGAAACAAAAAAGAGAATATACTGAATGTTTCAATTAACACTGGGAAATAACAAAGAGCTGAGCAGTAACTATATGAGTAGGAAAGAGAGGAAAGATCATCAAGGAAGGTGGAAACAAGACTTTGCAGGGTGCTGGCTATTGTGATGGTCATTCCAGACACAGACTTATCTGTGTTAGGGCTGTGGGTGTAGCTTGGGGGTAGGGCATATGTTCGGCAAGAGGAGGCTCAGGAATTCATCTCCAGCTCAACTGTGTGTGCCTGTGTGTGTGTGTCTGTGTGTCTGTGTGCACACATGTGTACAGTTCCTATGTAAATTATATCTCAATAAAATAGTTGATAATGTTAAGTGACGTAAATCTCACACACAAAGGCTTCAATATCACATGGTTCCTCTTATATAAGAAATTCAATATATGTGAAATAAAAGACAGCAGATCATAAGAAAAAAAGAGAGAAAGGTTATTACAATCCAGCATGGGCAAGAGACCTTTGTACTTTGGTTAAGTATAATTGCTTTATATATTCTGTGTGATTGTTGGGTTGTTAGTCTGGATGTTTATATATGATAATTCACTTTGTAAGGATTTATAAGATAAATGAATCTGATACTGGCAAAATGAAAAAGGACAAAGGGAAAGAAGAATTAAGATGTGTTATGTACATGTACCAACTCCTCACAATGAATATAATTATGTACTGCAAATATATACTAATAAAAATTTAATAGCATAGGACATGTGACCTTGCAATATAATGCTTTTCAGTTAACCTATGTGTGTTTTTAAAGTTGTAGGGCACAATTATAGTCAGTTGTACTGAATGAAATACCAATAGAAAGAAACTATCATATTTAGTTGCTTAATAAATTAATATAACACAAGGTCATCTTTTTTCACAATTTCAATTATATAATATATATACATAAATGCATCATCTTCAAAATAACCATATGTTGATAACTGGTAAAAATTTATATTATAAATGAAATAGGAGTTGTTCTATAAGTGTTTTGCTCTTTTCAAATATTTCTTAATTCCTAATTGATCTATGTCTATCTTGGAATTATTTGGAAAAGGAACTGATTATGTTTTGATATATTTTAAATGCTAATAAATTAATGCTCACACTTCAAAGTCAAACAGATCTAAATTTTAAACACTGCTTTGTTCATAGGCATAGTCTCTTTCTTACATGTTAGTGTACTCTTTAACGAAAGAGTAAAAATGGGCTGGAGATTTAGCTCAGTGCTTCCAGCACCTGCCTAACAAGTGCAAGGTCCCTGTTATCATTCCCCAATAACCACATACAACAATACTGAGTGTGGTGACTCATGCCCACCAGCAATCAATACCACATACCACAGTGCTGGCTGTGGTGGCTCACGCCTGTCATCCCAGCACTAGGGAGGCAGAGGCAGGAGGATTGCTGAATTTGAGGCTTACCTGGGCTCCATAGTGAGCTCAGGGCCAGTCTGAACTACAAAGCAAAACCCTGCCTCAAAAAAAAGTGGGGGGAACTCTTTTTTTTAGACTTTTCTTAAAGAATAAATGTGATAATTTATATAATGATCTGTGTTGGTCAGATTCCTGTTGCTGTGACGAAATAACTGACTTAGTCAGCTGAAAGTAGGAAAGATTTATTTTGGCTCACACTTTTAGAGGGTCAGTCCATGATCAGATGAGCCTGAGGTGAGGTAGAAACATTACTAAGGTAAGACATCATAGATAAAAGCCACTCAACTCATGGCAACCAGGAAGCAGAGAAGAGAAAAGAACCACTAAGGTAGGGGACAAGGACTAGAAATAGTCTCCAAGATCATTCTCCCATGGCCTATTCCCTTCAACTAGGACCTCTCTTATAAATCTGTTACTTCCCAATAATGCCACCACATTATGATTTAATCAGTGGATCATTCCACTGATGAAGTTAGAGCTCTCATGATCCAATCATCTCTGGCTATACTCATGGACATGTGTATGCCTTACTCATTTTCTAGATATTTTTCTATCCAAGCAGCTTGCTAATTAAGATTAACAGTCACAGCTATTATCAAGAAATCAGCCAATCACAAATTCTGCCAAGCTGTAAGGACACAGGATCTCTTCTCCACTGTTGATGCAGTCACTTTGGAAACCAGTGTGGAGAGTCCTCAGAAAGCTAAAACTAGTGGTTCCAGCTACTCCCCTTTTGGTATCTCCCCCAAAGAATTAAAAACATCCCACCATAACAAGATATGCACAGCCATGCTTATAGCAGCACAATTTTTAATAGTTAAATCTCAGGAATAGCCCAAATGCCCATCGACAGATGAATGGATAAAGATGGAGGTTTTTTATATAGTAGACTACTACTTTATCATAAAGAAGAATAAACTTGAGAGATTTCTAGGTAAATGAGTTCACCTTGAGATCATACTCTTAAGTGAAATAAATCAGATATGCATACTTAAACATTGCACTTTGTTCTCTGGCATGAAAAACCAAAAGGGCAAATAAGGAACAAAATGTACAATAGATGTTGGAAAGGGGGAAGAAAATGTTCAAATGGGAAAGGGAACAATGGAGAAGAGAATGGGCAAGGGCAAGAAAAGAAAAAAGGAAAAAATGAATACAAAGTCTATGTAAATAAGAGGGAGAACAGGAGTTGAAAAGATGGGATGCAGACAGGGAAAAAAGAAGAATCAAGATATATCATACAGGTACAAATTCCCTATGATGAATATGATCATTATGTATAACTAAAGTGTATCAATAAAAATAATTTTTTAAAAAGATTAACCAACACATTTACTTATCCTACAGCAGGTACTGAACAGAGAGTGGTTCACATTCTCTGGTTCTTTCTAAGCAGAATTTTCCTATTTTAGTAGATAATCTGCTACATAAGTAATAAGGTTACAGATGTTTCTGGTAAGCAGGTTATGGTTGTATCATAAGTGGCCCCTGAAGGCCAGGTATTGAAGGCTTGCTGGTCAATGTGTAGCACTACTATGAGGTGGTAGAACCTTCAGGAGGTAGAGTCCAGTGGGAGGGAGCTAGATCATTAGGGCTATGCCCATGAAAACTATATTGGGATCCTATCACCTTCTCTCTATTTTGTCATAGACGCCATAAGGTAAGCAGTTTCTCTTTTCCCTAAAGTGAAGTTCTGCTTAACTACATGCCCAAAAATAATGATGCTAAGTAACCATGGACTGAACCCTCTCATGCTGTAAGTCAGGGAAAACGTTCCTCCTTTTAAGTTGATTTTCTTAGCTATTTTATCATAGCAACAGAAAGTTAACACACTAGGAGTGTCAGATGAGGACTCAAAGTTGAGGTTGGTGGAATCAGTGCCCACACATTCAAACAAAGAAATTAGACATATTAGCTTGGAGGTAGCCAAGCCACTCCAATGAGCAGCACCTATGAAGAGCCTAGAAACACAGAAGTGATTTCCCTTGTGGAACTCTGCAGAGTAGAAAACTTGCATTTGCAGACCCAGAGCTACAACAAGATTTCTGTGCAGAGTACACAGATTTAGGGTTCTCAGGAAAGCTTGTATGTCCCCTTGAGTTTGGGGCTTAGAGGTGATGCCTACATGTACATGAGCACCAGAGGGTCCCTTGAGACACCAAGATGTCAGGCCTGGGAGGCCTGCATGCTATTCACATACCCATGCCTGTCATAAATATTTTGAGCTTTGTCAAAACTAGCAATTTCTCATCCTAAAATTAAAAACTGCCTTCAAACTAACAACAAATACACATGCATCTGTGAGATGAAAGGCAACTCAGGGCTTCCTTGACTTCACTGCTCGTGGAGTTCAATCACACACAGCTAAGAAGCAGTTAAATGAGAACTAGGTGATTCTTGCTAGAAGTAGATAGTTGTATATATTTACTGGATTCTTTGAAATAAAATTATATTTAAACATAGGTATACTTTCTTTCCTTTACCATAAATAGTGCTCAGTATGTATACAAGTGTAGGTAAAGAAAGGAGTAGAGGATGCTATCAATGAACTCACAAGCTCTTAGTCTAGTCGAATCAGATGTTTTCTCTTATCAAAAGCTATTCTCTGTTCTTAGAAAAATTAGTAATGCCTTCAGATAGACTGTTACATAAACAAGCCAAAGATGGCCTCTATATATTGGCCCTCAGCTTATTTCTTTTCTGAAGGTCATGACCATTAATTCAAAGCTTGCTGACACCAAACATAAATTTTTACACATCCAGTTATTTCAAAAAGAGATTTGGTAATAAAATGTTTAACTGCTTTAGAGCTTTGCATACCTGGCAAAACCTCACCAGCCACTCTTACCTATTGATAAGACAGGCCCATGCAGTAATAAGGCCCCAAACTACTGCTGCTCTTAAGAGCTCTCTAACCCAGAGTCACCATGCCTAATAAGTCTCTGCTTGTTAGTTCTCACACAGTTCTCTTGTCCTTCTCTCTTGCCATTAAGGCACTGACTGGATGGTGTCAGGTGAAGAGAGACTTCCTCTCCCTTGGCCAAGTGCTGCCTATGAAATTTGTCTGTCACTGTCTTTTATGGTTCTCCCTTTTATCTTACTTTGTTTTTTGTTTTTTTTGTTTTTGTTTTTTGAGACAGAGTCTTGCTGTGTAGTTCAGGCTGGCCTTGAACTCACTGTGTAACCCAGGTTGTCCTCCAACTCATACCAATCTGCCTGCCTCAGCCTACCGAGTACTAGAATTACAGGCATGTGCCACCATGCCCGGCCTCTTTCTTTTTCTTACTCCCAAATCCCTGGAGCCTCTACATAACCACTTATAAATCAGCAGAAAAAATATAAAATTCCCGCTGATTATGATTAAGATATAATCACAGTGAAGGAATATTATCAACATGTAAAATTAATTTATTGTAACTTGATCTTTTTTTTGAAACAGTCTTGCTTTGTAGTTCAGGCTGACCCTGAACTCACTATGTAGCCCAAGCAAGCCTCGAACTCAGCAATCCTCCTGCCTCTACCTCCCGAGTGCTGGGATTACAGGCATGAGCCACCACGCTTGGCATTGTGGTGTGTGTGGTACCAGGGATTGAATTTGGGATTTTGTGCTTGCCAGGCAGATGGCAGAACTACTGAGCTAAATCCCCAGCACATGTAATTTGACACTCTTAAGAAAAGTGCAGCATTTTATAAGATTTCAAAGGGTATTAATTTGGGGTAGGCAGTGAAATATGTTTCAATTAGACCACTTTAAATACACAGTTTGCACTATGTACTCAGTGGGAATGAACTATGATCTTGGTTTTTTTCAATTCCTAGTTAAGAGAATTGGGAATTTTTAAAAAAATATCTGGGGGAAGGGGGTGCTAGGGATTGAACCCAGGGCTTTCATGCTGAGCTACATTCTCAGTCCTTTAAAATTTTTCATACTCTAAAAAAAATCACAATAGGTTATTAGGTTATCCCTGCTGAGCTTGAACTTGTGATTCTCCTGTCTGTCTCCCAGAATACTGGGTTATTGGCATGTGTCATACAACTAGGCTTAAAATTTAAAAAATTGTAAAACACTCTGAACTTCCAATTCTGAGCTAACAGAAGAGAAACAATAATGCTTGTGTGAGGTTACTGTGAAAACTATTTCAGGTAACAAATATAAGTCACATTGCCCACAACAGGTTTTCAAAATGTGTTAACTTTCCACCCTAAATATAATGGAAACACATTTTCATTCAAAAGGATTCAAAGCACTATGACACACATCATATATGTCATTGATCTTACAAACAGGTACAGTAGTTTTAGCCATAAGTTACTGAAGAAAAAGCCACCAATTTAAAAAGTAGAGATGTTCACTATTCTTATGGTTCCCGTCTTCGCCTTAAAAGAAGCCTAAACAGAAACAATGGAGCACTTTGCAGGGTGTTCTTCCTATGCTCCGAAGTCCTCTGGTTTTGGGGAAGGGAACAGACAAAACAAAGGCCTCAGAGCCAGCTGACCCCAACAGAGACGACACTGGAACTGGGGCAAATACCCTGACCTCCCAAGCCTAGCCAAACTCTCCACAGCAAAATAAAATGTCAGAGTCAGATTCTGTATTCTGGAGAAAACAGAGCACATTTTAAAGGCCCCAACACGAAAAAACATTTTTTAAGAGGAGTTTTCCAGCCATACGAACTCTGAATGCAGTGGGAAAATTGTCAACGCAAACATTACTTTGCTTAAAAATCCAAATAACAGGGCAGGAGATTTAGTTCAGTGGTTCCAGCATCTGCCTCAAAAGCACAAGGTGCGAGTTCAATCCCTGGTACCACATACCACAATTCCGGGCATGGTGGCTCACACCTGTAATCCCAGCACTCAGGAGGCAGAGGCAGGAGGATTGCTGAGTTCAAGGCTTACCTAGGCTACATAGTGAGCTCAGTACCCACCTGAATTACAAAGTGAGAGCCTGTCTCAAAAAAAAAAAAAAAATATCCAAATAACAGAATCTTGCTGGTGGCAATTTCTCCACATCCTTCTTTGCTAGATACTTGGTTTAAACTCCTACTATGGCAAACAGAACTGTAAATTCTGCTATGTGAAATGTACATTCAGAAGAACGAGTCAGAGATTCTTTACAGGCATGAAAGAATGCCTCTTGCTCCAAATCGTTACCATCTGTAGGACAGAGATTAGTGTACATTTTGTAGAGATCCTCCCCTTGAACTTCAAAACATTTTTTTTTTCAGATTTTTACCCTGAAACTGTCTAATCTGAGGAGAAGACCTGTAGGATATTTATGGTAGGAAAAAGAGAACAAATAGAACTCTGTCAGAATACAGCTTGGATACCAGGAGAGGCCTCAGGATGGTCCCTTTGTATATTCATTCAGCCTGCATTCTATACCCGAATAACAATTGGATTAGGTTTTAAATGTGTCAAATGGTCAAAACACACACACCCAGCATCCAAAAACCTTCTGTAACACATACCCAAGGGTCTGATGCCACCTAAAGGTGATTGTGGCAAATTGCAAAAAATAAAAAATAAAAAAGTATATATAAATTATTATATGTAAACACTGGGATGCAGATATCAGTGGTGTATTTTAGATTAATATATTCCTGTGTTAATTCCACATAATGTCTATTAAGTCAGTGATGTTGTCAATAAGCCCGTCATAAGCAAAATTAAAATGCAAATAACTGCTGAGGAAGAAAACATGTGTGAGTGTGGGCATACTGTTGGGGTCGAGAAAATGATACCCCCAAGACTGGTGCTTTGACTCCCTGAGAAGTCTCAGAAACTGCCTCAGACTCAAGATCAGGCTGACCTTTCCTGGCTTCTCCAGCCATGGGAGAGACTTTCAGCAAAATGTCCTTGTCTACCTGACCAGATCTTTGAAAAGAGGAACACAATGGCTTTCTGTTTTCTCACTGAAATCTCATTAACCAGAGAGATGAAACTCATTCGTGGGAGAGTGAATGAAAGTCAAACATCACATTTAGAGTCCAGGGGAACATTGTCCCAGGCCTTTGTCTGTTCTCTGGGCCTATTCATCTGCCCTCAAAATAATTTACTATCCCTCTAAAATTACCTACACCCTGCTTCCCGCTCCTTTATGAAAATAGGATTTAATTACCACCACTTGACCTTTCTTTGAGTCTCATACTTTATGATTTCATGCTGTAATTTTTTCCTCTGTGCACATCGATAAACTTGTGTCTCTCTTCTATTTATTCCATCTACTGTCAGTTCATTCCAGTAAACCTTCAGAGGTCAGAGAATAAATTTCACTTTGCCTCTACAGTGTTTATGTTCAGCATTGCAATAAACCAAATAAATATATATACAACTACATATGGAAGAGTCTTTCAAAATTAAATACTAAACTGTAATCCCAGCTAATTGGGAGGCTGAGGCAGGAGAATTCTAAATTCAAGGCCAGCCTGGGCACATTAGTGATACCCTTGTTTCAAAAACTAAAAAGGTCTGGAGGTCTATTTCAAGGGTTGAGTACTCCTGGGTTCAACTGATAGTCAAATAGAGAGATTAGATAGACAATAATAGAAAAATAAAAACAATGAAAAATAAACCCAATGTTAGATGAAAGGTATAAACAACCCAGAGTTCACTGATAGATGGATAAACAAAATGTAGTGCATACAATGGAAAATTATTCAGTCTTAAAAGAAAAGGTTGGTTTTTTGTTTTGTTTTGTTTTGTTTTGTTTTTTTGAGACAGGGTTTCGCTTTGTAGTTCAGGCTGGCCCTGAGCTCACTATGTAGCCCAGGCAAGCATCAAACTCAGCAATCCTCCTGCCTCTGCCTCCCCAGTGCTGGGATTATAGGCATGAGCCCGGCAGAAGAGGGTATTTAATGAACTACAACATGGATGAATCTTGATGACATTTTCCTAGCTTAAATAAACTAGCCACAGAACAACAAATGTCACATGATTCCACTTATATAAGAAACACAGAGCAATTGAATTTTGGAGGGAAATAGAACAGTGGTTACAGGGACTCAGGAGAGGCACAAAAGGGAATTACTGTTTACTAAACATAGAACTTCAGTTTGAGGGCCGGAGGATTAGCTCAGTCCTTCCAGCGCCTGCCTTGCAAGTGCAAGGTCCTGAGTTCGATCCCCAGTAACCACATACAATGCTGGGCGTGGAGACTCACGCCCACCAGCAATCAATACCACATACTACATACCACAGTGCTGGGCGTGGTGGCTCATGCCTGTAATCCCAGCACTCGGGAGGCAGAGACAGGAGGAATGCTGAGTTTGAAGCTTGCCTAGGCTACATAGTGAGCTCAGAGCCAGCCTGAACTAGAAAGTGAGACCCTGTCTCAAAAAAAAAAAAAAAAAAAAAAAGAATTTCAGTTTGAGAAGGTGAAAAAGTTCTGGAAATGGATGGTGATACTGATTACACAATGTGAGGGTATTTAAATGCCACAAAACCATATACTCAGAAAGAGTTAAAAGGAGCAGGGTATAGTAGCACATGCCTGTAATACCAGCACTCAAGGAGGTTGAGGCAGGAGGATTGCAAGTTAGAGCCCAGCCAGGCAAATTTGTGACTTAGTGACAGCCAGTCTGAAAAAAATTAAAAAGGGAAGGAGATGTAGCTCAGTGCAAAGGCCATGGGTTCAACCAACAGTATTGCAATCAATCAATAAATAAATAATAAATCAATAAACCCATACATGATGGTTTTATAGCTATGTTTATGAAGAACGGAGACAGCACAGTAACTGTCCCCGGCCAGATGACAAATAAAGACATGCAATGTAAAAAATAAGATTTCTACTTGTGACTTTCATAGGCATTCTTTAAGTAAATTTATCACCGCTAATGGAAAAAATGTAATATCTAATTTTTTTTTTTTTTTGAGACAGGGTCTCACTTTGTAATTCAGGCTGGCTCTGAGCTCACTATGTAGCCCAGGCAAGCCTCGAATTCAGCAATCCTCCTGTCTCTGCCTCCCGAGTCCTGGGATTACAGGCATGAGCCACTATGCCCAGCATTGTGATATGTGGTATTGATTGTTGGTGGGCGTGAGTCTCCATGTCCTGCATTGTATGTGGTTACCGGGGATCGAACTCAGGACCTTGCGCTTGGGAGGGAGGTGCCGGAACCACTGAGCTAACCCTCTGGCCCAGTATCTAATTTTTTAAAACAGTTTGTGACTTGAGGAAAGAGTTGAAATCATGTTATGTACAACACATCACATGGCTATATTATTTAAGCAGAGGCTAAGAAAAACTCACTGTCTATTGCACTAATGGCCAACAATACCGTCTGTTTCAATATGAGAAATCTGTTGAGAATTTTTAATAACTTCTTAATGATTTTGTTGAAATGCAATTAGCCTTTTATTTCACAGAAAAATATTACTTGGACATTTGAATTTATGAAATATTCATACCATTTTATCCTCATGAGAATCCACTGTGAATAAAAATATAACATGTCCTCAATAAATTAAATAAGTTTTTAAGTACACCACTGTTTCTCTCCAGAAACTCTTATACTTTATTTGAACTTAAATGACAGGATCTAACTTTCAGATGAATCCAATGATGACAGCTACCACTGTTGCAACGAGTGACATGAGCATCTGTCTCCATGCCAAACACGGGGCTTTAAAATGTTGACTGAGGGCCAGGGATTTGACTCAAATTGTACCATTCCTCCCTTGGGAGCACCAGGGCTTGAGTTCAATCCCCAGTATCACACACTACAGTGCTGGACATGGTGGCTCATGCCTGTCATCCCAGCACTCAAGAGGCAGAGACAGGAGGATTGCTGAGTTTGAGGCTTGCCTGGGCTACATAGTGAGCTCAGGGCCAGCCAGAACTACAAAATGAGTCCCTATCTCAATAAAATTTAAAATAAATAAAATAAAGTGTTTACTGACTGATTCAATTCTTTAAGTATTTACCAAGTATAGTGTAGGCAGTGGGGCTGTAACACTGAACAAAACAGACAGAATTACAGTCTAGGAGGAGGGGAGAGTCATTTACATCACATTCCCGGAATCTGTCCCAGAGGCGTTTGCAGCCCTTTCACAGGGTGACTGTACACCAGGAAAGACCGATATCCAAATATGGGGCAATCAAGAAACATTTTCCTGAGTGTGTTGATCCCTAAAGACCTGAAAAATTACTTAGTCCACAAATCATTCAGGGCTTTTGGTGGCTAATGGGGTTCACCTGCGGACCCTGCAGCCCCATACAACACTCAGCTGCTGCAGAATCGTCATGCAGAATTTGGAAGGCAGAGTAGGGCATGGAGTGAAAAGGCACTTGGTCCAGCCTCTCTTCTCCCCCATCCGGATGCTGGGTCACATACAAAGGGACCGGGGCTGCAGGGATGGAGTCTCCAGTGAACCCACAAACAGGGACTTCCCTTAACACAGCTGATCAGCTGAATGCCCCACTTGCCAAGAGAAAAGGCCAAGGCTGGTGTGATTGCTGGTGGCATCAATCACCAACTTGGTGTCAGGCAGACGACACTTAGCCTCTTCCATGAGAGGAGGAACAAATCAGGCACATACTCAGGCTATGTTTGTCTCCACCCTACCATGAGGGTCCCAGCACCACCATCAGTGGACTCATAAAGGCCTTACTCAGTAGCATGGTATCTCATACAATATGACTATTTCACAGGAGAAAAAGGGAAATGTAGCAGTTGCGCACATTCAGGGAATTCACTTGTCTTGCTATATGAATCATCAGCCAGAAGCAACTGGCCTGATGGTTGAAAGAACAACAAGACTAGAGAATTCCATGAATGTGAAGAACGGCTCCATTTCCTTTTTTCCCTTGTGCAATTACTTGTCTGTCCAATTCAAAGCAAATAAAATCTGGACCAGGATGGGTGTAAGTTATTCAGTGCAAAGGTGGTATACACCCAGTTAGGTTAAGAATCACAACCAAGGGCCGGAGGGTTAGCTCAGTGGTTCTGGCGCCTGCCTCGCAAGCGCAAGGTCCAGAGTTCAATCCCCGGAAACCACATACAATGCTGGGCGTGGAGACTCACGCCCACCAACCATCAATACCACATACCACAGTACCAGGCATGGTGGCTCACGCCTGTAATCCCAGCACTCAGGAGGCAGAGACAGGAGGATTGCTGAGTTTGAAGCTTGCCTAGACTACATAGTAAGCTCAGAGCCAGCCTAAACTACAAAGCGAGACTCTGTCTCAAAAAAAAAAAAAGAATCCCAACCAAGCAAAGTTTTGGATGAGGATAAGGAAATCATAGAATGGATGGTGGGAGAAAGAGACAATAAATACCACCCTTGACCTTGTAATTGGTTACAGAAACAAAAATAATTATAGCTTCACATTTTAAAAAATGTATATACATGTATTATGTGTTCAAGTATTATAAATACAGTAAAACCTTGGTTTGTGAGCATAATTTGTTCCAGAAACATGCTTGTATTCCAAAGCACTTGTCTAATAAGGCCAATTCCCCCACAAGAAATAATGGAAACTCAGATCACTCATTCCACAACCCAAAAATAGCCATATAAAATTATTATAATATTGTATTATAAGATAAAATAATAAAGAAAATACAAAATATAAAGAAAATAACCTGCACTTACCTTTGGAGAGCTCCATGGCTGGTGTGAATTAGATGAGAGAAAAGAGTGTTTTACACAGGATGACTTTCACTATCATTAGTGGAATCACGGCACCTATTTGTTCAACGGAATCTTTTTCTTTTTGTGTAACTTCAACAAGGAAACTATCCTATGACACTTATTTTTGCCTCCTTTTGAAGCTTTCATGGGAATGTGACATTACAGTGTCATTAAACAGTCATTATTCATTACAGCCTTATTTTGGGTGGTATTTTTCAATAAAATTCTGCACTGTTTCCCACATTTTACACATTTCCCTAATCTCATTTGAAGTAAGGAATTCCTCTACCTTTTTCTCCTCCTCCTCTGGAGATGAGTCTCCTCTTGCTGCTGGGAGACAATAATCCACATCCCTGCAATGAGAGAGAACCACTGGCTCAATTGTGACCATGTGACATACAGTGTCACATGCTGCTTTTATCACAAGACACTGCTCATTTATCAAGATAAAATTTATTAGAGGACCGAGGATTTAGCTCAGTGGTGCTGGCATCTGTCTGGCAAGTGTGAGGTCCTGAGTTTGATCCCTGGTAACCACATACCACAATGCCAGGCGTGGTGGCTCACACCTGTCATCCCAGCACTTGGGAGGCAGAGGCGGGAGGATTGCTGAGTTCGAGGCTTGTCTGGGCTACATAGTGAGCTCAGAGCCAGCCTGAACTACAAAGCAAGACCCTGTCTCAAAAAAAAAAAAAAAAAGAGGCATGAAGCAGGTGTTGAGATATTGATATAGGAGAGAGAATGGCTCCCAAACGCAAAAGAGCTAGAACAAGCCGTTTTCTAGCTTCCTGTGTCCTTCCCCTTCCTGCACTTTCTCCTCCTGAGTTTTGCCATCCTTCAGAAGACAGTATGTTTCCCATTTCTGCTTCCTCTGGCTTCAAGGCAGGTTCAGCCAATGAGAGGAACTGGCAGAAGCTTAGGGTAAGTTTTTCCTGCCTCTGCCTCTAGCATCTGCAGGTGTTTCTGAGTTGTTACACGTTTTGCTTTAGGGCCCTCAGACAGCTCGCTCCACTCCAGCACTGTGGGAAACTGGTGGTTGGCCACACCTACCCACTTGATTAACCCCTCTTGTTTTTCCTTTAGAAACAGAGACTCACTATGTAGTTGAGACTGGCCTTGAATTCACTATGTAACCCAGGTTGGCTTAGAACTCGCAGTGATCCTTCTGCCTCAGCCTCCCAAGTGCTGAGATTACAAACATGTGTCATCACAAATGGCTAGTTCCCTTATTGCTGTCTGCTCTAGAGTGTGGAAGCTCCCTGTGCAGGCAATCTTTGGGTTGCCTCATTGTCTTATACATGGCTTCTCAGCCTTCCCATTATTGGTACATGACAATTTAATTTTCTGTATTAAAATTCCCTCAGGTGAAATTTCTTGTGTCTATTTCTCTGCCTGGATCCTGAATAAAATACACAGATTTCATTATAAAACACCTTGGGAACTGATAAGACATTTTTAAAAATAAGGTATCAAAATTATTTCAGTATTTGAAATTGTCATCATTGTATCTTTAAAAAATCAAAGTTACTAATTTTATAAAATGAAAAGAAAACCTTGTCTTTATTTAAACTAAAAAGTACTTTAATGTAAAATGATGCTACCATTTACATTAATATTGTTGAGTATTTTTCTTCTAACGTAGCAAAGAAATAACTTTTTAAATTTTTCTCTCTCAAGGTAGGCAAGATGCCTGTAAACCTAGCACTTGGAAGGCAGAGGCAGGAAGGTACCTGTGGATTCAAGCCCAGCCTGAACTACATAGTAAGATCTCATCCCAGAGAAACGAAAATACCAGCTTGGTGGTCCACATCATAATTGCAGCCATGAAGAGGCTGAGGCAGATGGATTGCCACAAATTCGCGGCCAGCCTAGACTAGACAATGAGTTCAAGGCCAGACTGACCTTTCCTATAGAACAGAACAGAACAGAACAGAACAGAACAGAACAGAACAGAACAGAACAGAACAGAAGACTATCTCCCTCCCACCCCCGACTCTCCTTCCCTCTTTCTTTCTCTACCAGGGATTGAACCCAGGGTTCTTGCACTAAGCTACATACATAGCCCTTTTTATTTTGAAGCAGGGTCTTGCTAAACTGCCCATGCCAGGATGGAACTTGGGATCTATTACTTCAGCCTCAGGAATGAAGGAATTACAGGTATGCACAAGACACCTGGCTTTGTTTCCTTATTTACACAACCTGTGTAGATAATCTTCAGACAAATGAAGTTCCACAAATTCCTCAAGAAGTCTATTTCTCCAATTTTATTTTCAACCAAGCCCTGAGTATATTTTTCTAAGCATTTTTTCTCTTTAAAATTGCCTTGAGCAAGTGTAATTAATCCAGGTGTAGCCGATTTATGTTTAACTAATCAGCATTGTTTGGTATTAAATATTTGATGCTTTTCAAATATCTTTACCCTTTGAAGATCAAAACTGAGTCCTGCTTGGGCCGGAGGGTTAGCTCAGTGGTTCCGGTGCCTGCCTCACAAGCGCAGGGTCCTGAGTTCGATCCCGGTAACCTCATACAATGCTGGGCATGGAGACTCACACCCACCAGCCATCAATACCACATACCACAGTGCCGGGCGTGGTGGCTCATGCCTGTAATCTCAACACTTGGGAGGCAGAGGCAGGAGGATTGCTGAGTTTGAGGTTTGCCTGGACTACATAGTGAGCTCAGAGCCAGCCTGAACTACAAAGTGAGACCCTGTCTCAAAAAAAAACAAAACGTGGGCTGGGGATTTAACGCAAGTGGTACCGTGTCAACCTTGGATGTACAGGGCCCGAGTTCGATCCCCAGTACCGCAAAAAAAAAAAAAAAAACAACTGAGTCCTGCCAGTCCTGAGTGGAGCTTGGACTATACAAGGCTCAAGTCCAGTCAACACAGAAGTTTCTAGCTCTACGCATGGCCCGAAGCTATCTGATGTTTTCACATGTGGCTTGAGGGATCAAGCCACCAAAGAAACCTCAATTTTTTTTAATGGTTTGTTCTACTCTTGTTGTATATTTGCATTTAACTACAAATTATATTTAATAACATGCTTTCAGCCAGAAGGCTTTAAGATTATCCCATACTGGACCGGAAGTGTGTAGCCAACAAACGTGGCCTCTCTATTCTGAAACAATTATCTGTTTTTACTGACCCAAAAAGATAATAAGATAAGTTACACACATTTCCCCTCACTTGTCCCACGTGAGTGCGCTGATGTTCAGCGAAGGAATTTGGGTACAAACAGACATGGTGGTGCACAACCATAGTCTCCGTAATCAGGATTCTGAGGCAGGAGGATCACCAGTTCAAGGCCAGCCTGGGCACTTTCATGAGACTATGTCTCAAAATAAACCAAGTACGGGCTGGAGGGTTAGCTCAGTGGTTCCAGCGCCTGCTTCCCAAGTGCAAGGTCCTGAGTTCAGTCTCCGAAACCACATACAATGCTGGGCGTGGAGACTCACGCCCACCAGCAATCAATACCACATACCACAGTGCCAGGCGTGGTGGCTCACGCCTGTAATCCCAGCACTCGGGAGGTAGAGACAGGAGGACTGCTGAGTTCGTAGCTTGCCTAGGCTACATAGTGAGCTCAGAGCCAACTTGAACTACAAAGCGAGACACTGTCTCAAAAAAAAAAAATTAAAAAGAGGTTGGGATAGAGCTCAGTTCTGCAGTGCCACTGTTTCAATCCCTAGGACCAGACAAAACTTTTAAAATATTCAACAAGTACTAACAGCTATATAAATGTACACACTGCAAGGACTCTTTCCTGATCCTGTGTAATCAGAAATGTTTTCACTTCTCATAAACCAGCAATGTTAGTACTCTGTGCTGGGTCTACCCAAAGGTATGCTATGCCACAAATGTCACAAATAAATGGAAACATTATTCTTCCATATAAAACAGCTAGATACTGTATACTTTATTTTGCTTCATGGTACATCCTACATATTGTTCTATATCTTATGTATCACTGCATTGTACTCCATACTCACCTATCCTACCCCTTCTTAACAGAACTTCAGGTTGTTCCCAAGCTTCTGCTATTATAGATAATGTTATGACAAATAACCATAGGGATACACCATGTATCACATATGTATTTGCTATTCATATCAGTAGGATAGATTCTGGATATGTGTATGGTATATTCTGGATATGATTATGGTGATTTGTTTTTCCTTAGTAGAAGTTTGTACCATTTTATACATCGGTAAACACTGTATCTGGAATTTTTTTTCGGGATGACTAACAGAACAAAGGTTTGGGCAGCCCAGAATCCCTGAGTCCACTTAGACATGTGTAAAGCCTCACATCCTTTTTTAGTGATAAGCTCCATGAGGAGGAGATGTCTGTTTGTCTCCATGGTAACACTCACCTACTTAGAAGCTCAAATTATTGTTCCTAGGTTACAACAGTTAAAAACTCTGGATTAAAACCTTCTGCCCACTCCCTGTTTTAAAAAAGAAAGAAATAGGAAAAATCTTCATGGGGAAACAGGAAAATAGGTGTTTAGGATTGTTCAACTTAGACATTTTTTAGTGTGCACTTGAGGTATATTATTCTGTGTTCTGAGGTTCTCTTTAATTTTGTTCTTTGATTTTGGAGAAAGAGACTTATCGTTGCTGGTGAATAAATGAAAGATAAAAGAAAGGGGTGAGGTGGTTATGAGTTGGCCTTTAAAGTCTCCTTTTTAAGCAGAAAAACTTGTTTTCTGGGGCAGCCCTCTGTGACTTAAGTGCATTTGAATATATTTTTGCTGCTAAGACTTAGGTTGTCACAAATTATTTTGCAGGAAATACAAAAAAAGTGTCTACTTGTCCAAATTTCTTTTTCATTTCAGTAGCAATCAGAAAAATGAGTCTTGCTGAGCAACTGGAAAATCTTGCAGAGTAGAACTAAATGCATGCATTTAGTTGCATGCATTCCCTTGCCATTATAATTGCAAGGGAAAATATCCCTCCAAGGTATCACACTTTCAAAATATCAAGAGATGTGTGTGCACGTGTGTTTCTATCATTTGGGATGCAGATGTGAAAATCTGGCCACTGGCAAAAATGATTCAATTTGTGGGGCTGAACAGCTCCTAGGCAGAAGGACAATCTTCTACATGGGGCCAAACAGTATGAAGATATTTAAAACAGAAAAGCTTTGCCCTTGGTGACAAAGTCTTTAATCTCAGCTACTCTGAAGGGGTATTAAGAACCCAAGTTCAAGGCTGGCCTGGGCAACTTTTTAATTTTGAAACAGCCTGAGACTGTTTCAAAATTTAAAAAAAAATTTTTTAAGAATTGATTTAATTGCCTAGAATTACCTTTTAGAGTGTTAATTCCAATTCAACGTTAGCTGAGGCCTGATTTAGTCGGTCCAGCTTTTCATGCTTCTCTATAATGCTTTTTTTTAAATAATGCTTTTCAAAATGAAAGTTCTTATCATTGCTGCATCTTTACTGCACAATATTCTTCTTTGAATTGTGGATTGCTTGTAATTTCAGTTAAAAAAGGGAAGAAAATAAAAGCAAAACCAGTCTATTGTGGGACAAGAACTGAAGTTGGTAATTTATCACACTTGAGAATAAAAAGTTGACAGATGTGACACGTTTTGCTCTTCTTCTGTTTTAATATTAGAAATGCAGCTACTAAAACATTTTCTGACTGCAAGTTCTGGAGTCAATACAGCCTTTCCGAGCACTGCAAAGTTCTCTCCCAGCACAGAGAGCTGACATATGAACAGTGAACAAGTTGCAATTACTGTATTTCTATTAATTATTGTCCTCTTTAAAAACAGGAATAAAAACTCAGCAAATACATCTTTAAAGACTTTTTTTGAGACTGGGTCTTGCTTTGTAGTTCAGGCAGGCCCTGAGCTCCCTACATAGCCCAGGCAAGCCTCAAACTCAGCAATCCTCCTGCCTCTGCCTCCCAAGTACTGGGATGACAGGGTGAGCCACCACGCCCGGCATTGTGGTGTGTGGTACTTGGATCCAACTCAGGAGCTTGAGCTTGCCAGGCAGACGCCAGAACCACTGAGCTAAATCCCTGCCTGGCCCTGCTGTATTTACTTCTTAAGAAAATAAACCTAGCTGTAAATGACCGCTGGTGATAGTGAAATCCAGGTCTGGCTGAGCCAGCTGCACCGCACTCCAGTCTCCTAGGTCCTGAGAGAGCCCTTGGCCCTCGGTACACCAGATTGAGACCAAAGCAAGCGTTGAGCTAAGGAGGGCTCGTCAGGTCAGGGCCGGAGACTGCTCGGGCCTCCCCATCGTTGGGCCCCTCCTCAGGCCAATCCCAATAGTCACTGGGCTACAGGTCCCGTTAAACCCCTCCCACCGCCTGTGCTATATAACGCTCTACACTGCATTCATTAAATGAAGCGTTCCAGAGACCTCTGCAGTGTGGTGTGCTCCTGTGACTCTGCGCCTCACCCTTCCGTGCTCAGCCCCACAATGACAACTGGTGCCCAGATGTGGGGCCCTCGGGTATCCTTCACCTCGCCTCTCGGGTGAGTGCCCTGGGAATTCCTCCTCCCTGTGGCTCTGCAGGCCGCTTACTTCCTTCGCCTCTTCAGTGAGTGCCCCAACCTTCGTGGGGAATCCCGCCCTCCGGCTCAGCAGGGCCCCCCCTCCACCTTGTTCCACCGACCTCACCTGTCCGAGTATGGGAAATAGCTTCTATTCCTCTGCGCAACCCCAAGATGGCTCCGGTGCCCCTTCTCTTCCGGCGGACACATAGGTACCGCCCACTGACGGACACACAGGCGCCGCCCACTGACGGATCACTGACCCCTCCTTCTGCTCCACCCCTTAAACTGCCCCACCCGCAAGCATTTCTGACCCTCACCCCCAGCCGCCAGAGGCAATGCCAAAGGTGATGTCTGGTGCCATGGGCTGTGGCTCCTGCTGCTGCTGCTGCTGCTGCTACTGCTGCCGCCACTGCTCGGCGAAGCCCCTCTGGGCTTCTACTTCCCAAGGGACACCTCCTGGGAGCGCGGTACTTGGACCAGCCAGCCGGGACCCCGCTGCTCTATGCACATTGCCTGAAAGACACATCCAGAGAGGTGCCTGGCTTCCATCTGGGCCAGCACCTCCGGGGTGTCTAGCACAAGCCGCTTCACAAGAACGACTGGCTCCGTGTGGAGGACACTGGCCTTCTCTACCTCAGCGCAAGCCTAGACCGTGACTCCTGGGAGCAGCTCAGCCTGCGGAATGTGGTTCCCAACAAAAGATGTCAGCCCTACACTGCCACCCAATGCACCAACCAGCCAAATGTGGAGGCTCTTGCTTCAGGAAGGGCCCAAAAAAACGTTGATGCTGCCCAGTGCCACAGTGCCCCAATAAGATCACCTGGAGAGATATAAAGGACCTCCATGACCAAACTTGTGCTTTGGCTCCTCCCGGGACACACCACCCCATGCCAGTGCCAATGCTGATAGGCCTCCTGTGTGCTGGGCTCACAGCCAACTCCCAGGCTGCGGTCACCCAAGTATGAACCCTAGTTCTAGTCACGATTGACTGGAACTCCTCCCTCCCTCACCCCTTTGACAATGACGCCTCCATTTACCCATAGTCATCGATGGCCTCCACCCCGAGGCATTCACTCCCATTGATACCACATGAAATACTCCTGTCTCTCCCTTTCCTCTGTCTGCTTTTCTACCTCATCTCCAGCTGACTCTTCCTCTGCCCTAGCGACCCAAAGACTGAAACCACTGACCCATCTTCCTTGTTCTTGGGACCAATGCTTCCTCCTCTGGAATCTCTGGGGGGTCCTACTTGTGCAGTGACTCATTCTGTGTGTCCTATACCCCCAACTCAACAATTTTGCCTTTCAGCACCTGTGTGCCCACCCCTTACCCAAGACTGGTCAGGCAGCAACCCCCCTGTTTAACTTTATGCTTCACCCACACAGGAAACATATTTTGAGGGTCTCAGCCATCATCACCATCATTGTGTCCGTGGTTACTGCAGTCTCCGCAGCCACCACTGCCTCAGTCACCTTGCACAACCGGATCGCCACTGCTACTGCTGTTACCTCCCTCAAAACACTGCACACGCCCTCGGACAAACTTCAGCTCTCTTCCATGACACCCGTGCTGCCATTGTCAACCTAGAGTCCCAAATGGACTTAGTCCTGCGATGTGGTTACCTTTAATAATGTCTGGGGCTCCATTTGGGAAGGGTTCACAATGGGCTGGTCCAAGTTAAATTCATGGGCTCGCGGGCTGATCTTAGGGTCACCCTCTGTGACCAAACCCGTAAAAATGTCACATGGCTGGCGGAGGCCATCGGGTCTGAACAGAGGGGAGGAGATGATGGAGCAATCCAGGTCTGGCCGAGCCAACCGCAGTGCACACCAGTCTCCTGGGTCCCGAGAGAGCCTTGGCCTCGGGAGACTAAGTTGAGTCCTAACTGAGAGGTGAGCTACAGGGCGGACCCGGGCCGGAGCTCGCCCAGTCCTCCCCAGGGTCAGCCCTCCTCTGACAACCGTAGACCAAGCCCCAACAGCACCGCAAACCCCTCCCGTCGCTTGGGCTACGTGAGGTCCCACACCGCATTCTTTCAAGGGAACCGTCCCGGAAACCTCCCCGGGTCTGGTGTGTGTGGGTGTCTGACTCCGCACCTCACCCTCCCGATGTGCGGCTCTGTGACGACCACACCCCGACTCCGCTAGGAGCGCGGCCAGGGCTTCTCACTGCTGCACAGTGCTGTGTCGAGGGCAGATACGGTGGACGGAGCTTGCGGCCCAGACCGGCGCCTTCAATTCCATCCGCATCACTGAGGAAGCAGATGAAGAAGTTCCCCAGCATGGGAGGAGGAGGGGAGATCACAAGAGGGGCAAAGAAAGAAGAAACAGAGTAAGCTCATTGCAAAGACCGTGGACTGTAACGGGATGGCGTAATGAAGGCCAGGTTAATACCACAGGGCGAGAACTGTACGTTCATGTGAACAGCACATTTACAGAGCAGCCGGTACCCGCAGCGCGACCTCAGGTCACTGCTGGCAGAGGACTTTGCTGAGGTACCGCATTGGTGAAACCTGGCAGAAGACACTCTGGGGAGTGCCGGAGAACACTCCGTGGGGAAATACGGCAGGCGGTGCCCTGCCAAAGGGTCCTGGGTACAGACAGCCAGCAAGGGCACGCCGCCCCCCAGCCAGAGAAGCCCGGGTTCCTCCAGCAGCTCCCCACTTCCCTGCAGACCACGCCCATCACCAAAGCAGAACGTCCAGCTTTGTTTCACTAGAGGGCCTGGGAAGGGCCGATGCGGCACTGAGACACAGTAAGCGTGGGGACGGGCACGGAGGAGTTACGGGCTTCCCTCATCTTGAAAAAATACCATCCATCACCCCTTATTCTGCGATAAATACAGTTTAGCCAGAGGAGGAGGAAGGCCTGGAATAAGCAAGACGTTCTTCGAATTCTGCAGGTGAAAGGAGACTATTTAATAATTGAAAAGCAGGAGTTGAGTGTCTTGTCCCAAGAAGACTTTTTTTTCATTTAAGATGAATTATTGAAGATGGAAGCTTGGGAGTCTCTTGGATCCGGGAGATGTCATGGAAATCTATGAGCCGTGATCAAAACCTGCAGTGACCGTCTCACTTTTTTAAAAAAAATTTTACAGTGAAAGACGTATCGGCATTACTCCCTCCCACACGGCTCTCCCCGGTGTCAGGCACGCCTGTCTCCCCTCCTGACTGCTTTCGGACACAGCGGTGGAGGTCCTCCCTGTGAGCGCCTGTTGTCCTGCGCTCCCAGCGGCCTCCCTGCCCCGGGTGTGCCTCCGACCGTCTCTCTTTCCCTCGAGGTACTTCTGACCTGGGTAAGAGCCTGAGGTACACGGGGCCAGGGCCAGTGAAGACGCGGGCTGAGATCACGCCCTTGTTTCCATAGCTTTCCTTCCCGGACGGCACGGAACAGCCCCGTTCCCCGTACTTCTGACCACATGTTGAAAAGACGCTCGTGAAAGGGGGCTTTGAGATCTGCTTCCAAAAGTGGTAAGGACGATGGGACAAGTGCTCCCAAAGCCCAGGGTGTTTTTTGAGGTCTGGCAGTGTTCGTGGTAACATGTCTTTTACTGCAATAAACTTAAACATTCCCCATATGTTTTGATCACATTTTCGTACTGCTCGGTGAACTCAGCTCTCTGAATGCAGGGGCTGTCATATATCAATTTGTTTTTTGAGCCATAGAGTCGCTCTGTGTCCAGGTTGACCTGGGACTAACTCTGTTAGCCCAGGCTGGCCTCCGATTTACAATATTCCTGCCTTAGTCTGTGATATGCGGGGGTGACAGGCATGTGCTACCATGCCCAACTTTAATTTTAATTTTATAAAAACACATTACAGGGCTGGGGATTTGGCTCAGTAGTTCTGGTGTCTGCCTGACAAGCACAAAGTCCTGAGTTCAATCCCGGGTACTATATACCACAATGCAGGGCATGGTGGCTCATGCCTATAATCCCAGCATTTGGGAGGCAGAGGCAGGAGGATCCCTGTGAGTGTGAGGCTACCTTGGGCTACATAGTGAGTTCAAGCCAGCCTGAACTACAAAGCAAAACCCTGTCTCAAAAAACTAAAAAAGGGCTAGAGATTTAGCTTAGTGGTTCAGGTGCAAGTGCAAAGTCTTGAGTTCGATCCCCCATAACCACCACAATGACTCACGCCCACCAGCCATCAATACCACATACCACAGTGCTGGGGCACGGTGGCTCACACCTGTAATCCCAGCACTCGGGAGGCAGAGGCAGGAGGATTGCTGAGTTCGAGGCTTGCCTGGGCTACATAGTGAGCTCAGGACCAGCCTGAACTACAAAGTGAGACCCTGTCTCAAAAAAACCAAAAATACAAAAAACAAACTAAAACAAAACAAAAATCACATTACAGATGACATGAAAACTCATATTTATTTCTTTTTTATATGGAAATCTATTTATTGAGGTAGTTTTTTTACAAGTAGTGATTAAGTGTGTTGAAAATCATGTTTGAAAATTTAATTGAATTTAGGTGAATTTAAACATTTAATTAGGAAGATGATATGGGCTGAGCTTACTAAGGAGAAAAACTTGGCAAATTTTTCCTTTCTTTGGTTTAATCTTTTCAAACTTTTATAAAGGAACAGATGGATATCCCTACATGTTACAGTAGCAGAGGGCAGTGCTGGGTCAGCCGTAGTCCAAGCAGAAAAAGGACAGGTTGTTATTGTTGTGCTGGGGATTGAACCTGGGACGTTCGCACTGAGCTACATCCCCAGCCCATTTACATATATATAATTTGTTTTATTTTGAGGCAATGCCTTCCTAAACTGCCCAGGCTCCGCTCAAATTCTCAGCCCTCCTGCCTCAGTATCCTGAACCCTGAAGCCACAGACACGCAACACCACGCTCAGATGAAAATTTTGTGTAATGGGAAAAATTTCATAGAATTGGTTATTCCAGTGCCATAGGACCGAAAAGAGAGAACAGAGCTCCGGGGTAGCCCAGAGACGCACAGGGAAAGAAAAGACAAGAACTAGGAAGAGCCCTCACTGCGGGGCAGGGCCTCCTGGGCCTGGGCTCAGGCTGCTTAGAAGGGCTTGCTGCCTGACTCCCTCTCGGGGCCTGAGGAGGCTTATTCTGGGGCTACTGAAAGAGGGGGGACAACACAGTTAGGGTCAGCAAAAAGCTGAGCAAGAGACCTCTTGTCCCTCCTCCTACTTCCTGTCTTCCTCTGGTGCCTCCGAGTTGCACAATTTCACCCATTACTAACTGGCAAAGAACTCTGGGAAGTGTGGGCTGTGCGGACCCGTCCCAGCATCACTGCGAAGTGGATTGAGACCGGACAGGTTCACCTCTGTGGGGCGTCAGCCACCTGTCTGTAGTGACCTCACCTGGCCTTGAGAGTAAACCCTGCCTAGGACTTTGTTTTTCTAGGTTTATGCCCGAAGGGCCAATCCTCAGCTCCTCCTCCTCCTTCTAACCCCAGGCATTTTCTGTTTGATCCTCTACAGTCATACAAATGAAATACCTGCTCTCCTTTTGTTTTTTGTTTTGTTTTGTTTTGTTTTTCAAACTGAGGATTTAGCCCAGGGTCTTTGTTGACCTATAGCCTCACCTAAAAACCCTGATTACAGGCAGGTGCCACCTATCAGCCTTCTGATGCAGAATCAGGTGTGCACCCTGCAGTTTGTTCACTATCTTCTCAGGAGTGAGAGCCACAGAAATTTCTTCTCCCTTACAATGTGTTTATTGCAGGGCCGGAGATTTAGTTCAGTGGTTCTGGTGCCTGCCTGGCAAGTGCAAGGTTCTGAGTTTGATCTGGTAGCCACATACAATGCTGGGCGTGGTAACTCACGCCCACCAACAATCAGTACCACATACCACAGTGCCGGGCGTGGTGGCTCACGCCTGTCCCAGCACTCGGGAGGCAGAGGCAGGAGGATTGCTGAGTTTGAGGCTTGCCTGGGCTTCATAGTGAGCTCAGAGCCAGCCTGAACTACAAAGTGAGACCCTGTCTCAAAAAGAAACAAACAAACAAACAAAACCAATGTGTTTATTGCAAAAAACTGGAAAGAAAACATTGAAACAAATAGAAAGCTCAAAACCTCCTACATTTTTCTCCTTCTACTGTGTTGTTTTGTTTTCCCTGTACTTTACACTTTCATCCAACATTATTTATGGGTAATACTTTACAAAAATGGACTGAGTATGTTATTTGTAAAATTACAGGCATTTATCTAGAAGATAATACTAGATAAACTGATTCTATTAACAAACTTATTAGTCTAGACACGTTAAATGTTTTTTGCTAATTGAGGGAAATGAAACCATCACTAACTGAATGAATGAGAAACAGTACATTCTGGTGCAAGGAGATGGCCCTTGCTTTATAAAACTGAACCTTGGCAGGGGATTTAGCTCAAGTGGTACTGCACCTGCCTTGGAAGCAGTAAGGGCCTGAGTTCAAGCCCAGTACCGCAACAAAACAAAACAAAACAAAACAAAAACACTGAAGCTTGTAGAACTGCAGGTAAATAATCCCATATTCAAATTTGGCTTTTTATTGAAAATGCTTCTCCACTTTATTTCAATAGTAATTTTACTGGGGAACAATTCATACTCCACGAAATTCACCCTTTTAAGAAGCACAACCTCAGGGTTTTCGTATATTCAGAGAGCTGTGCAATCGTTACCGCTGTGTAATTTTAGAACAGTTTCATCTCTCCTGAGAAATCCTGCCGATGACATAACATTCGCTCTGCAAGTCCTCCCACTTTCCACGCCTCTCCACTTTCTAGATAGATTTGCCAGTTCTGGACGCTTGTCATTGGGATGAAGATGATGATGGTGATGATGAGAATGTGGATTAAACCCAGGGGGGCCCTACCACAGAAGGACATTCCCCCTTCCTTTTGTTTTATTTTGAGTCAGAGTTTAAGTTGCTCACTCTGGGCTCCAACTTTCAGTCCCGCTCCAGTTCCAGAATCCTGGAATTTCAGGTGTGAGCCACTCTTGGCAGATAGATAAGTTAGTTAGAAATTATTAAAAAGACAAAGCTGGGCCCTCAGCATAGCAAACATTTGAGGCACACTCACTGGTTAGCATTATCCAAAAGAGAAAAGGTACTGCACCCACCTACTTCCCCTGGGGGCGAATAGCAGTGACTGATATTCTAAATAGGCATCCATCTCCTTCACCCGTTTCCTTTCTGGAAATTCCCTGATCGTTCTACACACCCCTGCTATATGGCTTGCTTTTTCATTTGATCCCCATTTAATCAGTATCACCTGGATGACTATACTTGAACTCTTATTGGTTGATCATAATTTTGTCCCACCTTATGTAATTTCCCAACTGATCTTATTAGTTGGCTATAGTTTTATCCCACTTTGTACCAACCTCACCTCATGGCTTTGCTCTATAAAAACTGTCTAGAAAACAGGGTCCCTGGGCAACCCACTTTCCAGTTGCTTTTCTGTCTCTCCTAGACAGAAATTACCTTTCTCTTGATAAGTTTTTCCTACTCCTACTCTCCACATTCCTAGAATTCATTCTTTGATTTTAGGAAACATGAACTCCAGTGTTGGCTATCTGATAGGCTGAGCATTTGGGTTTCTCATAAAACAAAAACTTATGCTTGTGTGTCTGATTTATTTTATTTTACAAAGTCTCAAGGCATATCTATTTTCCTAAAAATCACTCAAATTTCCCTTGTTTGGGTTGTTTTGCTTATTTGGATTACCTGGTGCCCTTATATTATTGAGACCCCAGCAAGAGTATTGGATGGAAGTAAAAGTTTACTTTTGTTTCATAAATTCTCGATTTCTGGTCTTTTGCTTCATACATTCTAGCTTTGTGTTTCATAAATTCTGGTTCTTTTTTATAGGTTAATTATGTTTCATAAACTAGTCATTTGTGTCATAGATTCTGATTTTTGTTTTATAAATTCTGGACTTTATTTCATAGATCTCTGGGTTTTGTTTCAAAATTGTTTTAAATTCTATTTTGAGTGCTTTAAATTTTTGCAAGTTACTTGATTATCTTAACGATGTATTGTCCTTTGTTAAAATTGCGTTTTATTTTCATTTTGTATATGTTGCATGTGGACTCATTTGCTAGTTACGATAACGCTAGTAAAAAGTAGTGTTAGATCATCACCTAGTGGACAATATTGGTAACTACAAGTAAACGTAAAATGCTGTAGAATGGGTCGTTTTACGAAATCTAGTTTATATTAAAGAAATATACATGCTTATTAAATAATAGGACCCTCACCCATCAATTAAAAAATGAAAGGTCAATGCCGTTCCTAAGACTTGGGGTACAGGTTTCACCAAGATGTTCTGATGCAATCCTTCTCTGTACTCTGAGCTGGGTCTGTTCTGAGTTTCCTTTCTGTTGTGATCTTCCGCTTGTGAAGAGGCGATCTTAATTCTTTTTTTTTTTTTTTTTTTTGAGACAGGGTCTCGCTTTGAAGTTCAGGCTGGCCCTGAGCTCACTACGTAGCCCAGGCAAGCCTCGAACTCAGCAATCCTCCTGCCTCAGCCTCCTGAGTGCTGGGATTACAGGCGTGAGCCACCACGCCCGGCGATTTTAATTCTTAAAATTCGCCTTTCACACCTTCCAGGCGGAGCCTGACACTCACAGGCCAGTTGCCTCAATAATTTACTGTGAGCACGAGGAGAAAAGCCTTTCTTTTCCTGGTCTAGTTTACACTCTCCTTACAGAGGCGTGGAAAACTAGAAAAGGAAAGATCTCTAGTAAGTTGAAGAGAGAATCCCAACCTTTTCTCTCCCTCCCCTCCTAGGTCTGGTTTTCATCATTTATATTTGCTGATAAATTGTAGGCTTTGGAACTTTGTGGACTTGTAGAGTGCTACGTGGTGACTTTTGGGAGTGTTTAAATGGTTTCATCTTTTATATGGGCTTTTTTTTCTCCTCTGCTAGTGAATTAGAAAATCCCCTTAAACTTTTTTCCAACTTGTTAGGAGCTGGATTTAGAATCCCTTGTGGTGGGATCGCTTCTCGGCCTTTTGGCTAAGATCAAGTGTAGAATCCCTTGTGGTCAGACCACCCCAGAAGTCAGGCTAAGCCATTTTCAACAACTGTTTTGTTTTATAGCAATCAGTTAGTGACCTAAACATGTGTTCTTACATGCTAACTAGGAGAAATTAGTCAGCTTTCTCTCCCTTGATGTGCACATAGGAAACTGATAAAGGTGGTTTTGCTAACATGTGAATTCTGGCTGCTGGGCGATGGACAGGTTTGACCTGTGGGTTTCAAATGCTCAGTAAAGTTAAAGCAGACCTTAAAGGAGTAGCTTTGTCCTGCTACCAAGGAAGGTTGCCTAGGTGACTGGATACACAGTGAGAATGCCTCAGAGCTTTCACCATCCTAGGGCCCAGGGCAAAATCTCTCCAAGTCACACACTTGACTCCATCGGTCTCTAGAGGTGATCTCCTCTGCAGGCAAAAAGTGCCCTATTTGATCTATTTCTTCTCTCTTCCAAAGACCTAGAAAGTAGTGGTTTATTCCTGGTTTCACTAGCAATGATTCCTTTTTTCAAACATGGCTGTTAAAACTGGAATCAATTGGAACTTGTGCTTTGGAAATACCTTAAGGGGGTAGGCGCACAGATTTCCTGGGGGAGATAAGGCTGCTGGGAGGTAAAGGTGGCCAGTCCACCCGGGGATTCTCTTCTAATTTCCTCCTCATGGCGGCGATCTGCTTTGGAGCGAGTCACTCAGGGACACCTAGAGGAGGGGTCTGGGCATTTAGCTCAGGTGGTGCCACACCTACCTTGGAAGCACCAGGGCCTGAATTTGAGCCAGTATCACAGAAAACAAACAAACCCTCTGGAAAACAGGGCCCCTGGAGAGCCCACTTCCTGGTCCCCTTTCCGTCTCTCTTAGACAGAAGCTGTCTTTCTCTCAGTGAATTTTTCCTGCTCTTAATCTCTCTTGTTCCTAGCATTCTTTCCTCGATTTCAGGGAACACAAACTTACATTTTGGGGATCTAGCAGGTCGGGAGTTGTAGTTCCCTCGTTTGGGTTGTTTTGCTTTTTTGGATTACTCGTGCCTTGTACCACATGGAGTGGAGTCGCACGTATGGTCTTTTGTGCCAGGCTTGTGTCATCACCGTCATGTTTCCAGGTATATCCATTTTATAGTCTATTTGTACTTTTGCATCTTTCTCGCTAACGATGTTTTATGCTTTAGATATGTTTTTTAATCTATCCATCAGTTGATGGAGATTTGGGGTGTTTTAAATATTTTTAACAGCACCAAGCTGGAAACAACTCAAATACCCATCAGCAAGATATTTTTATTATTTTGCTTGTCATGATGCTTTCATAAGATTATATCAATTTATCAAAATGTATGGTTTAGATAGGCACAGTATATTGTGTCAATTATATTGTGTCACAGTACATTGTGTTTAAACTATTAAAAGTTTCCAGTTCTCTTAAGAATAGCATGTTCCACATCTATAGGTTTAAATTGCTATGCTATATTTTTATATATTTTATTAATTCCTCAATTTAGGGTTTTACTTTTAATTTTAAAATATTGGTACTTGCTATAATTGACTGAATTGCCTCTGTACATTCAGGCATATGTTCTAAGATTTGATTGTTGCTTGTGGTGCTTCTGAGAGATTGTGCCTTTGAGAAGTGGGGCCTTGGGCCGGAGATTTAGCTTAGTGGTTCCGGTGCCTGCCTCACAAGTGCAAGGTCCCGAGTTCGATCCCCGGAAACCACATACAATGCTGGGCGTGGTGACTCACGCCCACCAGCAACCAATACCACATACCACAGTGCCGGGCGTGGTGGCTCACGCCTGTCATCCCAGCACTCGGGAGGCAGAGACAGGAGGATTGCTGAGTTCGAGGCTTGCCCGGGCTACATAGTGAGCTCAGGGCCAGCCTGAACTACAAAGCGAGACCCTGTCTCAAAAACAAAAAACAAACAACAAACAAAGAAGTGGGGCCTAGTAGAAGCTAGATCGCTGAGGCCATGCCGGTCAAGGGGACTGTGTTATGCTGGTCTCTTGTCTCCCTTTGCTTCCCAGTCTCCATCGGTGAGCGGCTCACTCCCCCACACGCTCACTGCCCGGATGTGCTGCCCTGCTACAGCACCAAAACGGAGGGGGCCGATTAACCATAGCTGAAACCACGATTGCAAATCAACCTTTTCTCTCTTTTTAAAGATCATTTATTTTCTATACATAGTTTTTTTTTTTTGAGACAGGGTCTCGCTTTGTACTTTGGGCTGGCTCTGAGCTCACTATGTAGCCTAGGCAAGCTTCGAACTCAGCAATCCTCCTGTCTCTGCCTCCCGAGTGCTGGGATTACAAGCGTGAGCCACCACGCCCAGCACTGTGGTATGTGGTATTGATGGCTGGTGGGCATGAGTCTCCACGCCCAACGTTGTATGTGGTTACCAGGGATCGAACTCAGGGCCTTGCACTTGTGAGGCAGGCGCCGGAACCACTGAGCTAAATCTCTGGCCCAACCTTTTCTCTTTATTGACTGACTTTTTCAAGTTTTTGTTAAGTAGTGGGAAGCTAACTAACCCAATATGACATTTGACAAAA
>PVIC010011230.1:5871-41906 GCA_004025085.1 Thryonomys swinderianus
TTTAGCTTTTGGCAGGCTAAAGCCCAGTTTTTCCAGCAACATTTGTTAAATAGGCTGTCTTTCTTCCATTGAGGATGTTTGGCTCCTTTGTCAAAGATAAGGTGGCTTAGTGTATCTGGAGTTGTTTCTGGGTCTTCTAATCTATTCCACTGGTCCTCGGGTCTGTTACTTTGCCAGTACCATGCAGTTTTTATCACGGTGGCTTTATAGTAGAGTTTTAAATTGGGAATTGTAATACCCCCTGTCATGTCGCGGTTGCTTAGAATTGCTTTTGCTATTCTAGGTTTCTTGTGGTTTCAGATGAATTTTTGTATTATTTTCTCTAGCTCTGTGAAGTATACCATTGGAATTTCATTTGGAATTGCATTGAATCTATATAGTAGTTGTGGGAGTATAGCCATTTTGACGATGTTGGTTCTCCCGACCCAGGAACAAGGGATATCTTTCCACTTTCTGGTTTCCTTTTCTATCTCAGTTTTCAGAGTCCTGTAGTTTTCAGAGTAGAGGTCTTCTCTTTGGCATGAACACCTGTAGATGCAAATGAGCTCTAGAAAGTAGGACAGCTCTTATAGAGTGGAATATTTCTATAGGAAACTTGGTGTGGGAATGTGATGAGGGGAAGGAATAAATATGATACAGAAAGAAAATAAAAGAGCATGTATAAAGGTGGGAGGAGGGGGAGTGGGTAGGGATATGGGTAAAAATGAGAATTAACTTGTGGCATATACTGGTACAAATTTCCCAATGTTATATGTGATTTTGAGATGTATATAAATTGTACCAATAAAGAATTCAATTAAAAACAAAAACAAAAACAAAAAACTCATGCTCACTATTGAATTTGGAGTTAGCACAACAGTGTAGGCCAAAATTTGTCTTCTGAAAGAACCAGGCTTTCAGTACAATTACTTATTAAATCCCTTTTAAAATTTAAAACAATGACATAAAATCAATAAGGCAGAAGAAAAGAGATGCTGAGGTCACATCGCCGCAGTCTCCTTTACACCATAGTCCTCTGGGTCCACTTGCACAGGGGAGGAATATTTAATTGAGCACCTACTATGAGCTGAGTAATTCTATGCTCCTCAGATTATTTAATCAGAGCATGGGAAGTCAAGCACATATGGAAGGATATTAGAAGCAATAAAGGGACAACAGGAAGACAAGTTCTTAAGTTCTAAGTTCTCACCCTTTTATGCTAGAAAGACATAAAGTAAATTTCACCCAAGATTTACGATTTTAAGCTTTTGAAGTACATAATTCATCCCTAATACTTTACAACCATCATCACTATTTTCAAAATTTTTTTCATTTCTTTGAAAACAAACTATGACAATTAAGCTATAGTTCCCTACTCTTGTTTTTCTCAGTCACAGGTAACCATTTTTCTGCTTTCTATTTCTAAGAATTGGGCTATATTACATGTTTTCGACAAAAATTTGCCTTTTTCTGACTAGCTTAGTTTACTTAGTGTAATATTACAAGTTTCACCCTTGTTGTAGTTCAAGTGAGATCCCTTTTCCTTTTCAGGGCTGACTAATATTCCTTTGGCTGCACAGACCACACTTTGTCTCTTCAGAGGTCAGTGAACACCAGGAGTGTTGCATCTCTCGTCGCCGCTGTTAACACTGCTATGGCCGAGAGTGCGCGAGGCTGTGTTCAAGTTCCTGCTTTTAATCCCTTTGGGCAGAGAGCTGGGCTTTGGGGCAGCTTTTACGGAGGCTGGCTCTACATCACGGCGGGGGGAGCAGCAGAGTCCACCTCAGGAAAGCTAAGCTGGTGTTAGCGGAGAAAGATTTTCTTTGTGTTTGCAATCGGAGGCATGCTTTCAGGGGAAAATCCAAATAAAAGCCAGGGCTCCCCCTTCGCCCTCCCCGCCTCCCCTTCATGCCTCTCTGTGTTTCTTCCCCTCCCTCCCCCAGAACATCACAGCCGCTCGCCCCCTCTCCTCTCAAGTATGTGAAGAGTGACTGGCCCCCCGTGTTTATAGGGCTGCTCTGCAATGCGATTGCTCCTCCAGGACTTTATTAATGCCATTTACGATTCCCATAATAACTCAACCACGCTGTTCTCCAAACACCAGGCCTTGGAGAAGTCATTACCCTGGTGATCACAACAAAACTTAATTCTAACGGGCTGCCTGCTGGTGCAATCCGCTGTGAGTAACTCTCTGTGTTCTGGTCGTAAAAACAAATTAAATTAAAGATCCCTGTTCACCAAAGGCCTAATTCAAATTTTTGAAAAGTTTCCATTAAACAATATTGTCTTCAGAAAATACGCACTAACACTCTCTCCCCTGGGAATGACCTGGAAAGGCAACCTAATAGGAGAATTATTCAATTTATTCATTAATTTCATGGTATACTCTTGTAGCATTTATTAATAATATTAGGCTGATTCAAAGATCTGTCCTCTTTGAATTCAGTGAAGCATTTATGGAAATGAGACTTTGTTGGGAAGAAATGAATTGCTGGAACAAAACAGCAGATTAAAAGGGAGCTTGTTTTGGTAATAAGTATGGTAGTGGTGCATTTCTTCCTTTTTTAATGGACTGGAACTATTGCAGGGAATAATTTAATACCTTTATCCTTGGAAAAATCTGTACATGTACTTTTTTTTTCTTCCACCTTTTAACAACAGCGATTTTCACTTCGCCTTTGATTTTTAGCAGTCTTTGAATGCAGTGCATAATGCCTGGGAAAAGCAGATGAGATTTCTTCGCAGGTGGGGGTGTGGGGAGAGTGGCACTTCTGGGAAGAGGTGTGTGGGTGGGCACCAGACTTGATGGGTAGGTTGCACAATTGTGTGACTATGGTGAATTGTTCAATTCTTCCCTTCCACTGTGCTTGAAATGAATTCCAGGATACTCAGATTGTATTTCTCAAGTACCTGTGAGCTGCCTTGTGCTTATATATGGGGGTAGAAAGCAGCAGAACAAGAGACCAAGGTTTACTGAGTTTCTGTGAAGTCATAGGAACTGTCAGCTGGTTGCATTTATAGGTATTTTTAAATCACTTCTTGGTCTTTGGGCTAAGAGCAAGTACAGGTATTTTTAAAAGGTGAATCCTCATAGTCAACCTTTAGAGTAGGTGCACTTGCTGAAAGTCTTATAGTTTACAAGAAGGAGGAGGAGGAGGAGGAGGAGGAGGAGGAGGAGAAGAAGAAGAAGAAGAAGAAGAAGAAGAAGAGGAAGAAGAAGAAAGTATAATTAAGTTATGCACCGGTTCTACAGTGCTAGGCTCTGTAGCTAAACAATAGTGAACAAAAAAGATGTTTGTTGTCCAGTAGGGGAAGGAAATAAGCAATTAAATGACAGCCAGAGGAAAAGAGTCTCTTACCAGGAGGCCAGGAAGGTCTCTGCTGACTCGTGTCAACACTGAGGGCTCACGTGGCCGGAGGAGGAGCAGGCGGTAGAAGGAGAACTTGAGAGAAGTGTGGGCACGGTGGCCTCTTGAAGGTGAGACAGGCACTTACCTTACCATGCCTCAGATCATGTCTGTCTGCAACTTAAAGTGCAGGACTGACTTAGTTCATATTCTTGTCTCTATCCTGAATCCATTAAATTGCTGGGAGTTTTTGTGAATCTTGTAGGTACTGAACCTCCAAGTCATCTTGACCTGGATTCCTATTAGGAAACCTCAAAACAAACACATCAATTGAGGGTATTCCATTGATAAAATCTACGCAAATGTTCTGAAATCTGGGAAACGCTGAAACCTGAAGCACCTCTTATCTCAACCATTTTAGATGTTAGGTTTCTGACCAAATACCAGAGGGAAAACAATTTAAAGGAGGAAAAATTAATTTTGGTTCATTATTTCAGTCCAAGGTAGGCTGCGTTCAGATGCTCTGAGGTCTGTGGGGATGTAGAAACATCATGTTAGAAGAGCATGCTGGAAGAAAGTTGTATTTCTCATGCCAGCCAAGTAGCAGAGAGATGGAGAGTAAGTCACGGAAGAAGGGGCCAGGGACATGCTACTGCCCCAAGGTTATGCTCCCATAACTCATTCCCTTAGGACCTACTGCCTTCCAGTAGGTTCTATATCTTTAATCTCCACGATCTTCTGATGGTGCCACCTAATTTTAAATCCCTCAATGAATTAATTCACCAATGAAGTTAGAGCCCTCGGATTCTGGTCACACTGAATTGATCCAGAGCCCTGTCTCTGAACATGAAACTTTGGAGGACACACTAGATCTAATGCATAACAGGAACCCACCCTCTTTCTGAAATGAATACTGAGCTACAGAGCTCCACGTAATCATCATATAGGCACAAGCTCTGGAGCTGAGCGTCCATCGCTTTAAAGATATTTGGAAGCCACTGTCTCCAGAGTCACAGCAAAAGCATCATTCAACCTCTGGTGACCACAAATCTACAAGCCTGATTTTAGGTGAATGAGGAGTCTTAGAGGTAAGTGTAAATACTTTTGGGTGTTGAAGGCAACTGAGGGTCCACTACAGTCCCTATGAGAAAGTCATCATCCTGGGTGAAACAGGGATATTCTTCTCCCCTTCTTCCTCCTCCTTCTCCTCCTTCTTTTCAGTTTTATTCTTCTTTCACGACAAAGTCTCACAACGTATTTAAGGTTGGCCTGGGACTCATTAGTCAGCATAGGATGTCTTTAAACGCATGGTGAGTCTTGTACCTAAGCCTCCCAGGTGCTGCTAATACAACTGAGCACCATCACACCCAGCAGTAAAGCAGGGTTTTTCATGACCAGAGTGGTCTGAATGCTTGGGTCTGAATGAAAAAAAAAGCAGACCTCATTCAGGTTTTTTTTTGTTTTTTTTTTTTTTTTTGGTCTAAAACAAAAAGCCTCTGAAATTTTCAGAATGAGCCAGAATAAGCTCTTATTGACACAACATTAGGGCAAACAACAGAATTGTCCTGCCCAGTGAAACAGTTGTGTGAGAAAAATTCCTGTGGCAGGTTGCTAAAATTAGTCTCTCGAAATTGGGATTTTCAGTATCTTAAAGAATTTAACTAATGGAATGTAAGTCCACAGTTTAGATGGGTGGAAAGGTCTCATGGAGCTTTGTAGCTTGATCCTTATCTCAGATGCACATTAAATATCCCTTACATGAAATGTTTGGCATCAGAGGTGATTCAGATTTAAGAATGTTGGAGTTTGTAATATTTGCAAAGATTTCACTGATTGAGCATGCCTGATCCAAAATTCAGAGATTTAAAAAGTACTCTGAAATAGCCAGTGAAATAGCCAGATACATGACACTCAAGATTTTCAGACTTTAGACAATTTTAAGAATTGGAGTGTTTGAGCTAGGAATGCTCAACCTGTCTTCTACCTTCTGGTAGCCCTCTTTCTTCTCTCTCTGTTTTATATCTCTTTACTTCTCTGTGGGAGGACCTCTTCATATTCTTCTCACAGTCTCATGTATCCTGGGACTTCTTCCTTCTCTCTTCTAATTCCCACCTTTCTCTTATCAAGTTATAATTAGTGTCTTAGGCTGGATTTCCCCCAAATCAGACGCAAAATTGAAAATTAGCAGGGATCGTGAATCACTGAAAAATGATTCCAGGGTAAATCCAGGTTAGAATTCCAGGGAACTCTAGAGATGGAGGCTAGAAAAAAAAGGAAGGTGTAATTACCACAGTTTTACAGATGAAGAAACAAAACCATTTTGAAAAGGAGCACATTTTTTCTAGGTTGTTATGGCTTCTATCTGGATGTCTCCCAAAAGGCTCATGTGATCATAGGTGGAGCTTTTCAGAGGTGGCTGAATCTAGGTTGTGTGATGATGGATTAAATGGGTGATGCTGGGGTTAATGGTAAATGCTAGGACTAAGGGTGCCCCATCCTATGTCTGTCTTCCAGCCTGGATAGAATACAAAAGACAGAAAGAGGGCTGCTGCTTGCTGGTTGCTACTTCAATGCTTTGTTGCCTCCTGTTTGCCATGAGCTTTTTTCCTCTGTCCTTCTGCAGTGATGCTACCCTGCCTTGGAGCCAGCCAATTATGGACTGAAACTTCTACTGGGAGCTAAAATAAAACTTTCCTCTTCTAACTTTGGTGTTGGGTATTTGGTCTCAGGATTGAGAAAAAGTAATTAAGGTAAAAGTTAAAGTGAATATGCTAACATTGGGGTGATCTGTGCACTCATGATCGAGGTCAATCCTTATGGAATATTTATCCACCATTAAGAATGATTCTTGACATTTTAGTTAATTCTAATATCTTTGTCAGGAAGACATCATTTCAGATACAGAAACACTGGAGGTGAGTACTATATTCACATACACAGGTCTAAAGCAGGAGAAACTGTTGCACTTCCTAACTCTATAAACCTCTAGGAACATCAGCCCCCAGATTTCCATTGCTTCAAAGAAGTTTATGTGGTTGCAGTTCTTTACCTTTCCACATTTGGCACATGAAATTGCATTTATCCAGTCCAAATTCCATACTAATTGACACTGAATGAAACAGGATTCTATTTCAAGTGTGCTTTGTAATCAAGCAGTCTCTTCTGGCTATAGCTCCAGGTCATTCATATAAAAGAAAAGGCAGATCTTGAAGTTTTATCTTTTTTCTCAGAAAGTAACCATAATTTGGCTTATTTTGCATCTCTCTAGAGTGGGTTCAAAGCTAAGCTAATTACAAAGGGCTCTAGCTGCCATTACGGAAGATGACTTTTGTACATCTGTCTGGAAAGGATTTGTTCCCATGGAGGCTTCTATGTCTTAAGACATAGAATGCTGCTTGGGATAGGTAAACTAGGACTTGAAAATCTTTTCATCCTTTTGAGATTTTCTTTGTAATTAAGGATAACACTTTGATAGTGTTTGACCTGTACTGGCTTCTCTAAAATTTATGGTTAATAATACCAGTCCTCCAGAAGAGATGAAGATGCTGTGTCTTTTGTGTGGCGGTGGCCTAAGAGGCAGCATCTCACAGTGGGTTTCCAGTGCTATTTAAAGTGTACTGTGCTCACTAGTGTCGGTCTACCACTGTTAGTGGATCCCAGGGGTAATAAATTTGCACCAGAATGTAAATTAGCTATAATAACTCAGCTGATACTTTTTCACAGTAAGATTTTTCTCCATAAAGAAAGCGATGTGTAAATTTATAGTCTGGTGTGAACTCCTTATCTTTACACAGACTAGTACTAAAAAGTTTAAAGTCTACGTGTAATTTCTTTGTGTAGCTTGAGTATAGTACCCAGATTCTGGAGTCAAACTGTGTGGGATCAGATCTTAGCTCTGCTACCTTCTACCTGGGTGATTTAAGGTCTGTTATCTAAGTTCTTTATGATTTAATTTTCTGATCTAGTAATGGAGAATAACACTAGTTCCTATAACTATTCAGAATATATATTCAAGTAGCTGTCTTTTTATTTATGTATATCATAGTAAACACCCTCTCTATATAGCATATATGTCATTGTAAACACTATACAAGTATTAGTAACAAGTAACTATTGTGGTCTTGCAAGGAAAGTGAAGAGGTGTCTCTCCCTTGAACTGGGGAATGGTTGAACTCGTCAACTAAAGAAAGGAGAATCTGGGGCTAAGCTTTTTAATCAGTAAAGATTTGAATTACAGAATTTTATTTATTGATTTCCTAAATTATCATCAATGCCTTCATCTATCTCTGAAAAATATATGGAGCTTCCAGGTGAGAAGTGTCTAGGATAAAAGAAATGGAGGGAAATTGTTCGTGTATGCTCCAATGGATTTGGTCAGCTGAGTGCCAACATCTAAGTTGTGGACTCCATGAAGATTGCACTTGTCCTGTGAAACACACCCCATAAACATTTCTTAAATGAATGGTGCTAATGCTACTAACACTATGTCATTTTTCTTTGAAATGCAGAAAAGGGAAGTGACTCTACTAGGGTGCTACTGTCTATTACCCTCTCAGCTCTGGTTCATCATGGGCTGCTGAGATCGTGTCTGGCTTTGTGCTTTTGGTGAGAACACTAGGTGAGAACTAGGTCTCCAGCCACATAGTTCCGTATGTATCACCACTATATTTTTTGATACTAGAATTAAATCTTCAAACCCTTTCCATGCCATAGAATCCTGCTGAGCTACATCTTGGGAAGTCAAGGCTGTCACGACTCATGAGTCAATCCTGAAGACGTTCTACAAGTGAGAATTCCACCAACCAAGGCACTGAACAAAGAAGGGCAAGAGGGGAAGCAGTCCTGTTAGTTGTACTTGTTTTTATTTTGTCTCTTTGCCCTAAAGTTAAGAATCAGGAGTGGAAGAAAATACCAGGTGAAACTTGAAACTAGATCCACATACCTTAGGTTAAGGAGTTGGGCTTTATTATTGGAAAGCTGATCTTGATATTTTACACTTGATCTTAGCCAAAAGGCCGAGAAGCGATTTTGATATTTTAAATTCTTTTTTAAATACACACATACAATTTACCATCTTAATCAACTTTTATTTGCTTGCTTTGAGACAGGATCTTACCATGTCATCCAGCCTGGCTTTGAGCTCAGGGTCCTCATGCCTCAGACGTGGAGTCTTTGGATTACAGGTGTGCAGCATTATGTCTGGCTCAATTTTTAAGTGTACAGTTAAATGACATTAAGTACATTCACATTCGTCAACTATCATCCACCTCCAGAATGTTTTCCTCTTCACAAATTGAAAATTTGTACCTATTAAAAATGTCTTCCATTCCTGTCTTTTCAAGACTCAGGAAAGTACTCTTCTATTTTTCATCTCAATCAATCTAATTATTCTAGGTAATTCATATAAGTGGCATCAAAGAGCTTTTATTCTTGTGAGTGGCTTACTTAAATTAATATTAATTAATTTCATTCAAGATCCATCTATGTCATATGTGCATCCAGATCTCCTTCATTTATAGGGATGAAGAGTATTTTGAATGTGCCATATTATATTTTCCTTTTATCTCATGATGACTCTTGAATCTCTTCCACATTTCGCTTGTTATGAAAATGCTGTTTGAAGAAGGGTATGAAAAACACCCCACTGAACCCTGATTATAGTTGTAGTATTTTCAAAAATGAATCTTTTTTTTTTTTTCTGAGACAGAGTCTCGCTTTGTAGTTCAGGCTGGCCCTGAGCTCACTATGTAGCCCAGGCAAGCATGGAACTCAGCAATCCTCCTGTCTCTGCCTCCCGAGTGCTGGGATGACAGGCCTGAGCCACCACGCCCGGCTCAAAAATGAATCTTAATTAAAGTCTGAGCACCAATAGTCTAGTAGTGACCCTTGTTTTTATAACAGGCAAAGGTTTTTCTTCTTTTTTCTTTGTATTTTTGTCTCTGCTTCAATGGCCATGTTTTTATGGGTGGGTAGATGTACAGAAATAATGTCTTTTTCCCCTCACAGACTTGCAAAATGTTTAGTTTTATCAAAGAACAAATAGGATAGCTTGTGATATGCAGCTGTGAAAATATTGCCCAAGTGGGCTAAAATTTGGGTTTAATTTATATACTATAAAATTTAATCCTTTCATATGGAAAAATGGTTTGATTTAAAGACAGATTCACTCAATTTAATTATTTGCTTTTAAAAAGCAGCTTATTATCAGATGGTGCAGGTCTCCACTTAAAACACAAAAGTCATGTGAAACAAGGACGTATTTGTCCAGTCTAATAGAGAAAATTTCATATTCAGACTATGGATTATAATCCACAGGGTTTCTGTGAAAAGCTATGGAATCTTAAATTTAGCATCTTACTTCAAATTAAAAGGGACAAAAAATCCCCATGAAGTCAAGAAAATCAGAAGGGCTATCTCATTACTGGGCTCCATGGCTGGTCACCCTGGGCGCATTGGCTTTCAGCTTCTGGGTAAGCCCTGCACCTTTCAAAGTAAAACTAAGGCAGAGTCATTGCTGAAAATTTCCAGAACTTGAAGAAAACTCCCTGTGGTCAGCACTGGGCTGTTTTTCTAGTGACAGCTGACTTGATCCAGGCAAGTCATATAGTCCCAGCTCGTAGGCAAGAACCTTGACATGGAAATGGATATGTTAACAGTTGTGAAAATAGAGTGAAAATGACCCAAAGGAGCAGGCTACAGTGCAGAAGGTTTGGGTTGCACTGGTGGTCACTTCTCGTTTTCCAGTACAAAATTAATTTTTGTCTGTACTTTCATGGAAAACACTGTGCATCATATGCTAGAGAAATATCCCTTTGTGTTGGTATTCTCTTTATCCTGCTGCCGTCCCAGTGAGACGTCAGAGCCCTTGGTCTGGCTCTTGGTTTTTCATGTCTTTTCTCTGGCAGACCCCTTCCTTCTTTCAACATGTGACATTCCTTCTTTTGCCTAAAAGCTCCCAATTTTCCTTTTGGGAAACCGCTTCTCCACATCTGGATTTTGTCTTGGTGCAGGGATGAGTGATTTCCTTTGTGGGGGTCAGAGAGGCCCTAGAAAGCTCTATCATTTTTCTCCTCTCTGCCATCCATTTCAGAAAAGGGGCAGATCCTGCAAGTCACGTTCATCCATTCAGTGTCGTCTCTTGTAATTCTAAATGATGAGTGGAATGGCATAAAGATAGACAAAATTCACTGAGCACATTCTTCCAGTGGCAGCAATCGGGGAATCGTATTAGCTGCTCTCACATTTTCTGCAACTGCCTGGTTCTAGCTTGTTCTGGCTCTCTTTCTCTTTTCCTTTTCCAATTAATTCTCTTTTCATTTCGAAGAGTGAGAACCAGTTTCTGTTGCTTGCACTCAGAATCCTAATTGAAATCTGGAGAATCGAATCCAGACTGTGGTCATTTTAAGTGTGCCCAAGTGTTGGAGACCACTGTGGGGAAGATGCCAATTTATAAACTGGTTTCTCATATGGAAAGTCTGAGTCTGCACGTTAGTCACAATGGTTTGCCTGAAGATACAGCGGTTAGTTTGTGGGCATGGAACAACTCCCCATGCTACTGGTCACACTGCAGATCTCAATGATCCATGATGCTGTGATCTCTTGGCTGGCAAGCTAAGAGCAACAGGACTCGTGCACAAAACTTCTATAGAGGAAAAAAACGAATCCACAGGAAGACACAAATTTCCCATTCCTCAATGACCTGTTCCAACTAGAATGTCTCATTCCTTTGTTGGTAGGACCCTGCTTCCATCTGTGCTCTCTACATCACTGTCTCTGCACCACCCCTGGCCCCTCTAGAAGCAGTGTGTTCAGTAAACAGTAGAAAGTTCCAGGAATAAATGTTTTTAGCCTGATAGAGCTCTGACTGTCCTGGGCTGCCCATTCACGCAGTAAAGATCTTGCCTTGTCTTCTGTTACCCTGCTGCCACACCCTTGTTCAGGTGACTGGAGGTCTGACCAGCCTCCAGTACCCAAGTTTTACTGCCCTACGTGCCTTCACATCACAGCAAATTCAAGTGGTTAAGTAGGTTCAGGTGTAGGAGGCAACCAGTGCAATAGCACTTTGGGCTGCAACAGAAGCAGAGTTTAAAGACTTTAACTGAAGAGGATTCAAACGTGGGCAATTTTCACAAGTATAAGGAGAGTTAAGAAGAGCCAAAAAGAATATTGATCACCCAGGGACCGGTGAGGATCCGAAGTTGCTTCTCTCTGCAGGGCAGAGGAGGAGAAGTAGTGTTACTGGGCCCAGGACATCTGGAGGAGGCTTGTCCCGCAAGGGCTTGCTTTCTTGCTTGCTTCAGCTTTATTTTTATGTAATTCACATTTCATACAATTCATGCACAGTTCAACAGCTTTTTAATACATCCATTGAGTTGCACAACCATCTGTTTGGAAACATTCTCACTGCCCCAAAAGAAGCCCTGGATCTGTTAACATCGATTCTCCATTTCCCTCCGACTCTTTCTCCCCTCAACTCCTGCCAACTACTCATTATTCTTTCTCTATCAATTTGCCTCTTTAACATATTTCGTACATAGATGATACTTATTATTCACAGTGTTCATGTCCTATTAAATTGCCAGAAACACTGAAATTTAGTATTAGTATATACTGAATCATTTCTCTTTTAAGGGAAATTCAGGGTTAGGTTCATATGCATTTCTTGTAATATTTTTGTTGACTGATGAATAAGTAACCTTGCCTGATGTTATATTTCTGTTTTCTGTGTGAAGGCACCTTGTTTGATATCGTTCACTGATTCTTTACAGAGAACTCCCGGTTGACGTCTCTGAAAAGCTCATTTCACATATGTGTTTCCTCCGTAGGGTACATCACAAGCTTTCTGCTCTTAGGAACCTTAAAGAGCACGCTCATACTATCCCTGGGGGCCTCTTTAAGCAGTGAAATCACTAAAGCAAAGTCCAAAAATGCCAAAAAAATTGTACTAAGTAAATATAGAAAAGGTCTTTATGAGAATGGAAACAAAAAGGCAGAGTGTTATGTCTGATCTCAGCTGGGAACTTCCATCGGGCAACTTGAAATTTTCCCTGCTTTGTGTACACCTGTAAATGACCACAGAAGTGCTGAAAGTATTAGTTTTGGAGCTACTAGTAAGTTTTAGTAAGTAGGCTAATTTGAAAATATGGCAATTGAGTAATCATGATCTGCTTAAATAAATCATACAACATAGAGACTTTTAAAATGGATTTTCTAGCTCAACACGTGTGCAGTTTCACCAATGTTGTAGCATGTTATCAATACTCCATTCCTTTTTACTGCTGAATAACATTATCTGGTCTCTATGGCTAGACTACACTTCATGTATCTATTAGTAAGGGATAGATATTACCGTTATTTCCACTCTTGTGGAAATGTATGCCACTATTATGCATAATGCTTTATACACAAAGTATACAAGGGGCCGGAGGGTTAGCTCAGTGGTTCCGGTGCCTGCCTTGCAAGCGCAAGGTCCTGAGTTTGATCCCCGGTAACCACTTATAATGCTGGGTGTGGAGACTCACGCCCACCAACAATCAACACCGCATACCACAGTGCCGGGCGTGGTGGCTCACGCCTGTAATCCCAACACTCGGGAGGCAGAGACAGGAGGATTGCTGAGTTCGCGGCGGCTTGCCTGGGCACCATAGTGAGCTCAGGGCCAGCCTGAACCACAAAGCGAGACCCTGTCTCAAAAAGCAAAAACAAAAACAAACAAACAAAAACAACAAAATAAAAACAAAAAACAACAAACAAAAAAAACAAAGTATACAAGACTGCATAGGCATGCATTTTTATTTCTTATGGACATATAACTTATAAGAGTAGAATTTCTGGATAATACATCAACCCCATCCAACTTTTTGAGGAATTATGAGTCTGTCTTGCAAAGGATATGCACCATTTACACTCTTACTAGCAGTGAGAAAGGCTTTGCATTCTTTATATCCTTACTAATAATTCTTATTATCTGCCTTTCTGATTATGGTCATCCTACTGAGTATGAAGTGATACCTCCCTTTAGTTTGTGTTTCTTTAATTAGCTTTAATTTGCATTTCTCTGGTGACTGTGATGTTAAAGAATGCATGTGTTTGTGTGTGCATACTTGTGTTCACATATGTGTTTCTGCCAGTTTCCAGTCATGTATCTTGTTTTTGAGAAATGTCTGCTCAATGCTTCGCACAGGAGACTTTCATCTCCCTTGTACCATGTGCTCCTTAAGGAATCAGAAGAAATCTATGGTTTTTTTTAAAGAAATAAAATGAATCTAATTACAAAGACCTACTTATATTGAAATAATTACTAAAATATTTTCAAAAACAAATTTGTAATATAGTAATTATGAGCCTCCTCATTTAGCATGGTAGGTAACAAAATTGAAAGGCGGCTCTTAACACAAATGCCGCACAGTCTGTGGTGATACTTACAATAGCTAAAGATATCTGTGAAAATTGCAACAGACTCCAAAAATATATTTAACTTTGACTGGTGACAGATCATGATTACTAAAATTAGTAATGCTTCTTGCCTACACTTGTAATTGAAGAAAATGTTAAATTCCTTTTAAAATTGAATGAAAAAGTGGAGCATTTCAACTCCTTCCAAAATGACAGGTTCTTATAATTCTGTTTCTATCTGTCTTGGGGGAGAAGTCCTTGGATTCTGTAATTAAAAAATCAGAGATATCCTTCCCCAAACTGTGGTACCTCTGCAGGGAAGAAGTGCCCCGATCTCTTCCCCTTTTACCGCTGTGTCGCTGGTGGTGTCTGCCACTGATTCGCTCAGCTGGCAGCGAAGGGCTGGGGGTTCCAGTCCTAGGGCTCAAAACTCTGCACACAGAACAGGAAAGAGGGGAGAGTGGATGGGATCGGGGAGCTGAGAAACACCCTCAGAGTGACCAAAGATGTGTGACTTTTTCGATGGGCAGCAACTGGAATGAGAACAAAGCTTTCACCTTCCAAATGTGACTGGGCTAAGAGCAGCATTTCCCACAGTGACTTTCGTTCGAACATATGGAGAATCATCTCAACATCTACCTCACATTTTGGCTTTGCAGACTCCAAGGGGCTGGGAGCCTATCAATGTCTTTCAGAAGACATGCACCCAGGAGACTGGTTTTCCCAACTCGTGTGAACTTCGACACTTACAGGCTCGTCAGAGACCATGCAGAGCCCGTTTGCAGAAATAGCTGTCTAGAGGACAGTAATTCATACTCATAGGCAGCAACCTGGTGAAGTCCTTGGATTCTGTAATAAAAAGTCAGAGTTTTTTTTTTTTTTTTGAGACATGGTCTCGCTTTGTAGTTCAGGCTGGCTCTGAGCTCACTATGTAGCCCAGACAAGCCTTGAGCTCAGCAATCCTCCCATCTCTGCCTCCCGTGTGCTGGGATGACAGGCGTGAGCCACCACGGTCAGCACTGTGGTATGAGATATTGATGGCTGGTGGGCGTGAGTCTCCACGCCCAGCATTGTATGTGGTTACCAGGGACTGAACCCAGGACCTTGCTCTTGCGAGGCACGTGCGGGAACCACTGAGCTAAATCTCTGGCCCCAAAGTCAGAGTTTTTATGTCACTCCTTTAACCTTCCCAGCACCTCAGAGAGTAAGACGACTGAGATCCAGGGAGGGTGTATGATTTAAGACTGCCTGCTAGCTGTGGTAGAGCAGAAGCATAAGAAAAAACCAGTTCCACTGGTGCCCAGAACGGAGCTCTTATCCCTGTAACATAATAAAACACCTCTGCTTATGTTAATGCTCCATTCCTCCTCCAGATATGAGCCAAACGAACCCAAGTTCTGGAATTGTTTGCTGTGAGAGCAAGTTTGGTGGTAACTTAGTCAACAAAGAGCTTATCTCTGTGACTTTGTTTCGTCTTCTGGCTTCATTGGATCAAGAAGATTATTGTGATCTAACCCTCCAAAACAATTCTAACTAGACAACTGGCATATGGCTATAATCTTGGCTCTCTGGCACCCTGAGCAAAAATGATTGCAAGCTCGAGTTCAGCCTGGGAACTTAGCAACTTAGTAAGACCTTGTTTCCTAAAAATAAACAAAAGACCACCTGCTGGAGAGTGTGCAGGAGAGGTCTGACCCCCACCCCCACTGTGCACGCTTCGTATTTGCGGGGAACCATCCTATTTTAGAAAGTCACTAGGCTCAGGGGTAAAGAGGAGAAAAATATGATCAATATCAAAATGATCAAATGATCGTTCAAGCTGGGGATTTAACCAGTTTCTGCCCTCACAATGGTGAGTTTCCTTTAAGATGTCGAATGTTCACAGTGAACACTATTTTCTGAAATGTACAGAAGATTTTCACGTTTGATTCTCGTAATAGTCTTGTGAGATAGATGGAGCAGGCGCCGTGCTCGCGTTTCTCAGATGAGGAACTTGGGGCGTAGAGAGGTCAGATGGGTTGTCCAGCCAGCAGGAACGAGAGCTAGGTTGTGTCGCTAGGCAGCCTGGCGACTTGGGCTCAGGGCTGTTTCCAGTTGCCTGACGGTACTTCGAGCGCGGAGGAAGGAGAACACACTGACCGTGTGCCGGTGCTGGCTAACCTGGAAGCAGCGGCAGGTGGGGAGCTGGGGGGTCTGAGCACTGGTGTGAGGTGAGGAGAAGGTGTGGGTGAGCGCCAAAGGGTGTCAGGCACAAGCCCCTGGGTGCTCATGGTATGTCACGTTGATAATGTGTGATGAACGCTTGGGCCCGTGGGTATCTGCTAAAAAATAAGCAGGTGGCCAAACGGTGTAGTTGGAGGAGGAGGGAGCAGTGACACGAGATAGAGGTTTCCTGTGTATGACCTGCCACCAAATAGCTGTAAGAATTTAGGCTTCTGTTGCCATCCTTTGTTAACCACCAGATCAGGGAAAGGATGGGGCAAACAGAACTTATCCGGGAGGAAGCTCACAGAGGAGCAAACAGACACTCATGACGATGTTGAACTTCTGGAGCTCAGAGTACAGGGGGAGCGACTGCTGAGGGCACAGAGTGTATCCAGGCCCCTGGCTCTGCGCATCTCAGCAGCTGCGCATTGAAAATCTTTTTAAAAACTGTGTAGCGAATATGAACAGGACCTTTTTTCTTACAGCTGTTTACACACCACTTACATTTTATTAGGCATTGCAAGTAACTGGGAGATAATTTAAAGTATATGGAAGGATGTACATAGGTTAAATGTAAATACTACAGCATCTTATACTTAAGCACATTCAGATTTTCGTCCTGGCTCCATCTGCCTCTGTCTCAGCTCCCGTGGACTCTGTGACCCATCCCCTGTAACTCAGGGACGTGGGACAGAGCATCGAGGGTGAACGCCATCCCGCGTGGTTTCTCACCTAATTTTTTGAGGGTTCAGACGAGCTCCCCAAATGAGCCCCGTCCAACCTGAGACTTGCAGGAGGAGCAGAGAGAGGTTGGGTGCAAGCACAGAAATGGAGAGCAGCGCACCAGGAGAGCGGGCCGGAGCGGGCAGCGCCCAGTCCTTTCAAGGCAGCGAAGAGACGCGAGGCCAGGCTGATCTGAGGCTGGGCTTGGCGGCAGGCTTGTTTTTCTGGACCTTCCTTCTGCCTGCTTATTATTTCACTGACTTTGTAAATGGGCAATATATGGACATACAATAGCACAAAGGAGTAAGAGAATATAAAATACAAAGTAAGTCTTTCTTCTCTTTTGACCCCAGACAACAGTTTCTGCTTCTGAGAGGTACCTGGAGGCATCAGTCCCCTCTTCACGCTAGTAGGAAGAGTGTAGACATTCACTAGTACATAATATTTTATGTTTCTTTAAAAAGGTAATACTCTACACACTGTTATTACTTTTATTACTTAACCATGTATCTTTGATTTTACTACCTGACTGCATTACTCCAAAGCATTCCTGTTCTTTTTGATAGCCAATCTGAGAGGTAAAAATGATAAATGTAGGTCTGGCTTCCTTAGGATAAACAGAGTTAAACTCCTTTCCTCGTATGCTTCAGAACATCTCTAGTTTGCATTCTGTAAACAGTCTGCCTATATATTTGTCATGTTTCCTGTTGATTTTATGGAAATTTTTATGTATTGGGACAGTTAACCCCCATGTACACATATCCTCTCTCACACAATTTGCTATTTTTGTTTTCTATATCATTGTTTAAAAAATATTTTGTCACTCATCTTTTTTGACTTGTGACAGTCATAGTTAACATTCTTAATAGTTCTGGGTTTTCTATATTATCAGAAAGGCTGTATCCATTCTTAGAAAAAGAATCATATTTTACTTTAGTAATTTTAAAGAAATTCTAAGCTTTTTTTAATCTGTAATTTCCTTTTTTAACTGATATGCATTATAGAACTAAATTTATGTAATCTTTTTCAGATGGATAGCCACCGTTTTGCAAGATCACTGTCTAATTATATCCTTTTCTTCCCCCACTGATTTAGGGCCCTACTTTTATCATATACTTGGGTTTGTTTCTGGACTTCCATTGGATTGATTAACTACCTGCCCATTCCTATCTTGGTATCACATAATTTAGGTTCAGCAACACCCAGGGAACTCCAGTATCTTGTCTAGGGATTTTTGCACCTACCTGTGCCCTGAAGAAAACTTTGGAGAGGTCCAACGATCAGATATTCTGATGAGTCTTCCCCTTAATTCTTCAGTCCCGAGACCTAACTTTGCCTTTTGGCTCTTCATACCTCTCTGTGCTTCAAGTCATGATTAGATTAAAAGCAGTGAGCTGTCCTTGAACACAGCCCTTTGACCTCCTTTGATCTGCTTCTTCCAGGGTTTTCCTTGATGGTTCCCAGTGTGAGGAACAGGGTAGGGGAGTCCACGCGCAGGACAGTGTGGGCGGAGGCTCCCCTGTCTACAGCTCTCGGGACCGATCCCTGCTAGGAGGATGAGTGCTGTCGTAGTTGCTAACACCACTCCTCACCGCCTCTATCAAAATGCAGCCTGTCAGGCACTGTGCTAAGTACTTACTATATTAGTAATTTAAACTTTATGCAGTGCTAAATATCTCAGCATATTATTCACTTGCTCTTTAGACAGTGTTAAATATTTTCACATATCCCTCACTCAGTCGTTCCGCAGAGCCTGGAGGAGACGTTGTGTCTTTATACACATCTTGCTGCTGGTGCTCACCGGTGTGTCCCTTCAGCCCTCAGACACGTCCCGTTCTTGGCCACTTTCCAGACTCTGTCCAGGAGTGCAGGCATCCAGAATTCCTAGAGCCACAGCAGACAAATTGCTATATGAGTGTATTTTTATTTCCAAAGTTGTAAATTGCCTCAAAATAGATTTTATGCAATTTACAACGTGTTTGACAAGAAAACAGGTTGTCGGTGCCAAATCCTGACTTTTAATTGAGCCCCTATGTGAGTATGGGGGACAATAAATAGCTCTCCCCAACACAACAGTAGAGGCATTTGAGAATGCCCCCTGGGAAGGCTGAGGGCACAGAGCCTACAGTTTTCGGGATTCCTTGCTTACTTGGGTTATTTTTGGAAATAGCTTTGAAAAAGCAGTTGCAGGTAAGTTGGGGGAGCTCATGACTACCAATTTGATAGCACTCAAATAACAGGGAAACTCTGTTGATCATAGGGCTGAGCTGGGGCTTAATTTAACATTTCTTGGGTTTACTATCCCTAAAGCACCTACACTGGATCTCTCCGCGCCTCAGAGTGCATATGGCATGTAAGGAGAGGATGGCTGTATTCCTCTTTTGGGGGACTCGGCTTAAAGATGGCTCACTGGAGGGGAACTCTAGACATCTTCATGGTCTGGGTGGAGGAGGCCAGGCTGGGTGGGCAACTGTAGGCCAAGTCTCAGGCCACTAAACTGGTGAACTGGCCGCATGTCCAGGTGGTGGTTGCTTCATGGCATCCCTGGGCCAGTAGGAATTAGGCTGCCAGGAGTTCCAGGGACATTTACATGTGGTTCTGCATCCTCTGAGAAGAGCATTAAGACTAAAGAAAATGGATGTTGAAGGTAGAAAAGGGAAGGGAGGCCTGACTAAATTCTTGACCATTTGGAGCAGTAGATAATTAGGGTGATGTGGCCCCCAAAAGCTTGCGTGCAGAAGCTGCTGAGTCACAACAATTGTATGTATGTTGTCTCACCCAACATTTTAACAATCCTGTGATTTGGGTAATGTTATTCTTTCCTTACAGATAAAGAAATGAAAACCCAGAGATGTCAACCTGCTCAAAGCTGTGTGCGTGCTGCGGAGGCAGGCTGACCAAGACCCTTTCTGATCTTCTGTTTCAGAATTTAACTCAGATATAATCTTCCAAATGAAATACAAAAATAGTTTGTTTTTTTTAAATTCAGGTTTTGCTTTCTTAAAAATTCTGTCCCCTCAACCCAGGTCTTCCATGAATTCCACAAGCTTTCTACAAATGCATGACTCTAGTAGGGTCACTAGGAGGAAATATTCACTCCTCTTTCAGTTTTTGACAATTAATACAATGCCTCAGCTACGTACCTTATTGGACCACATCCTGGGCTCTGGACCCTATCATACAAGAGGATGACATAAAGTGTCATTTAATGTGACATAAAGTGTATATTTAAAGATGTCTTACATGGGGATCGTAATAGTCAATACATTGAAAATACTTGGTGGAGCTCTCTTCCAATTACTTTGTACACATTTGAAATACTTTTTTTTTTTTGTTAAGGATATTAGTAAAGGTTTGAATCTTAGAACCTATAGTTCAGAATAACCTCAAAAATGGCAGATTTTTAATATTTGAGGATGTCTCTGACTTTTGGAAGCTGGCAAAATCACCTAGGACTAAATCTGGTAAGCAGAATGGACAATATAAATCCAGCTTTAAAAAAGCATACTGTAATGGAAAAAAGTTATTTCATTTGTATTGTGGATATCTATTTTGAGTTTTTTGTATATATATATATATATTTTGTATATATAAATATATGTATTTTGTATATATATACAAAATATATATACAAATATATATATTTTGTATATATAAATATATATATTTTGTATATATAAATATATGTATTTTGTGTGTGTGTGTGTGTATATATATATATATATATATATATATATATATATATATATATAGTATATATTAGAAGACAGGGTCTTCCTAAGTCGCGTAGGTTGACACTGAACTTGAGATACTCTTGCATCAGCCTCTCAAAATGCTGGGGTTATAGGCATGTACCACAATACATGGATTCAATTGTGAGTATTTTTGAAAGCATTTCCTAATACTTTGCTGATGGGAGAATATTAACAACTGTGGAAACATTCATTTGGAAAAGTAAATGTTTCATATTTGTTTTGTATTATCACATATTAGTTATAGAGAACTATGTTTCCTTTTGGCAATTCATACATGCATGGAACATACTTTGATCATTCCCCAGTTCTCCATCCCCTCTATTATCCCCTTCTCTTGATGTTCTTCTCTTCTCTGGTCTCTTTTCCACAGAAAATAAATTCTGGCGTGTGTTTAGTAAAAAGTCAACATTATTTCTGCTAGAGTTATGCTTTGAATTTAGAAGTTACCTCTCTGCCAAAATTTTGTAAAATATATTCATTACGTATGATAGAAAATGCTTGCCACTTTCAGTTTTCCTCATGTCAGCAGTCAGCCTAAATTTCTTAGTTTATCATGATGGACCGTGAAAGTGCTGTCCAGGAGTTCCACAAGTGGGCACCGACCCTGTAGATGAACCGGGTTCCCATCTGCGTGAGGCACCCCCCAAGGAACAGGGTTTTAACTTGTTGATTCTACAATAAAAACATTTTAAAATATTAAGAAACGGGGAAAACTATCAAAGTTCCTTTAAACTGAGGGTAAAATCACTTAAAAACTTCCATATTATCCAGATTTACTCCATTTACAGTGGCTAGCCTCCCATTGCCATGGTAACCACAGTCTGGTAACCCTTACCCTTGGAGGTAGGGAGCCAGACAGGCTCGAGGAGATCGGCGTACTTGAGCGTCATGAAAGGAGGCAAATTATGACTAAATTCTGGGAGATTCTTCAGAGTACGCAACCCTTTGATAGCGATATTTGTATTTACTTTATTTACTGAACATTATAGAGTTCCCATACCAGGTACACTCTACTTTTTGGTACATTAAATGGTGGTCAAGAACCAGTAAAACATATGAAGGATCTGTTGAGTGCCATAGGCTCTTTTTGATGCTTCTCAGATTTGCATAACACATAGATTTAAGAAGCTCAACACATTCTCGGCATAAGATCCAAGATGGAAATGCAAGACGTATTATCATTAACTTCCTGAACAACAGTTAAAGAGAAAAATATTAAAAACACAAAAAGAGACAGGTTATATACAGTGGAACAAAAATAAGGATAGTGTAGGCATCGAATTCCACCAGTAGCCAAAATATTCTTTAAAAATAAATCAAACCTCACTTTCTCTTGCAAGTTGTTATTTTTTTCGCCACTCTGAAATGCTGAAACTATTATCCTGCTGTGGCCAGTGTTGGATGCTTCATCTTTTTCCCTTCATTTTAATGATTCGAAGAGCCCACTTTAGCAGAGAGATTAAGCAGCATGCAACATTTTAAGAAGACAGATGTCTGTTTTTTTGAAACATATATGGTGGTAGAATGAAAAATAGAAAATCCAAAGGAAATTACTAACTGAACATGACAAGTTAAAAGACAGATGTCTTTTGAAATGATGGTCTGACTTATGATTTACCACTTTGATGTGAAGGTGATATGCATTCTGTAGAAATCCTACTCGGTATTTTGAAATTTGACCTTTTCTTGTCTAAGGATGTGCTGTTTGATACGCTCTCACAGAGCTGGGCAGTGACATATAGAGCTGCAGCTGCTGGTCAACCACCAGCTCAGGAGGGAAAATGATCAGTCTCAGTGTAGTATGTTGCTAAGGCATAATTCTCAATAACAGTACTGAGTGTATCTTCAACTCATGAAGATTCCATTATGATTTGTTTATTGAGACAGGACCCCTTTGTACAGTGAGTATCATCTGTACTGGCAAGGGCACAGAGGGCTAGTGACTGGGGTATGGAAGAGGTTATTTGAGATTGAATAATCACTGAAGGTTTCTTTGAAGAGATTATGTTTGAACTGAGATTAAAAGTGACTGCCAGCATAGGATATAGTAAAGATAAACACTGGGAGTGGCAAATATGAGTTTAGACAATGCAGGGGGAGAAAAAGCTAATAGGGCTGGAATACAGAGAGTAGTGGAAAATGATATGACATGAGGTCCAGGGGCAGGCTGTTATTGTACAACAAACTATGGGCCATCAAACACTAGGATATTGTCCAAAGAAATACAGAGCACAATCATATGTAAGAAGATTGCTTTGGCTGCTCTGCGGAAATAGATGGCTATGCTATTCTGATTTTTTTCTCTTTTTTTGGTGGCACTGGTAATTGAACTCAGGCCCTTGCGCTTCCAAGGTAGATGCGGTACCACTTAAGCTAAATACCTGGCCCTACTATTCTGATCTTTGTGCCATTGTATGCAACATGTCATTTTCATTGATGGAGTTGATAGTATTACACAATATAGTTCACTTTTTGAGTCTTGTGCTTGAGATTCATTGCGTTTCTTGGGCCTGTGAATTTTTGCTTAGCAAAAACGTTGGCATCTACAAAAGGGAGAAGGGCGTTGAGGGTCAAGTTCTAGGATCTTCTAGTTCTTAAAAGTTGAGCAAAGAAGGAACAAGGGAGGGATTTTTGTAGAAGAGGAAAAATAATAATAGAAGAGAAAAATGACCAGAATTTGATAACTGAAGGCAAGAGAGAAGAGTATTTCAAGATCTGGCAATGCAGAAAGAACTATCAGTGAGGGTAGGTTTGGTGAAAAGCAGAGATGAGCAGTCAGACTAGGATAAAATTTTAGCATTGTTATTCTTCCAGGAAGCTGGCTGAAGCTGGATGTGAGGGCACGTGCCTCTAATCTCAGCACTCTTCAAGGCTTAGCAGGAGTATTCAGAGTATGAGCCTGGCCTGGGCAATTTAGCAAGTGAGATCCTGGTTTAAAAAAAAAAAGTGTTAGCTGAAAAGAGGATGGAGTAAGGATGATCTCTCAAAGTAGACTCAAGTAGATATTTTTATAAGCATGAGAGAAATTGAGCATATTTATGGTGATAGAAGAAAATACTGAAATGATGATTTAGATAAAAGGAAATAGTTGCTATGGAGGACCAAGCAGGAAAAAAGATGAGACACACACATGAGAGGGAGGGGACTTTGATTTGTTGAGTGGAAAGGATGTGCTATTCTTTGCAGGTAGGATATGTAGATTTGCTTTAAAGAATGGGACAGACAGTTGAAACTGATGGTCAATTTTCTTGATGAATTGGAATACAAACTAATTTTCCTAAAGTGAAACATTAAGTTTTGGTAAAGGGTCTGACGTGAGTATAAAAGCTTTATAAACTATGAATGGAAATAGGAGAAAACCTTGCCAGAATATATGTGAAGAGTGTTTTGAGTAATTCTGAAGATCCACTTTAACATGGAGTATGGAAAGTAAGTCTATAAAGGCAACTTAAAAAAAATTGTGTTCTAATTATGTCATAGACTCATCATGAAGTCCAAAAGAGTAGAAATGCAGTGTCTGACTACTGCCTAGCACATAGGAGGAGCTGAGTAGAAGCTGACTGTAATAGGCGGTAGGTTTCACACCCTGTGCCCCGGCTCCCTGTGATGTTAACTGGAGCCTTGGTGGACATTCTGGAGCCATCTGTGGCCTCCGTGGCCTCCATGACCTCCCACTATCCCTCTCACCCAGCTCTGGAGTCTGTGGTGCCCTTTCTCAGAAACATGACCTCTTTCCCAGATGCAGCGAGGAAATGGGGGAGGACTATAGGGATATGCAAGGGGCCCCGCTGCATAGGTTTCAGATAAAGGACTATGCTAGACAGTTCCTCAGATAGTCTGTGGTGCACATATGTCACTGTGATATGACTCTTTTAATTCTTTCATGTACATACCTACCAGGAGAATAACAGGGTCAAATGGGATCTCTAGTCCAAGTATTTTGAGAAATTTCCATACTGATCTCCACAGTGGTTGTACCAGTCTACATTCCCACCAACAGTGGAGAAGGGCTCCTTTCCCTGCACAGCCTCACCAGCATTTGTTGCTGGTTAATTTCAAGATAGCAGCCATTCTTTGTGGAGTGAGATGGAATCTCTGTGTTGTTTTCATCTGCTTCTCTTGAATGACTAGGGATGTTGAACATTTCTTCATATGCTTCTTAGCTTTTACTTTTACTTTTATGCTTCTTAGCTTTTACTTCTTCCTGTGAAAAGTGTCTGTTCCATTCAGATGCCCATTTTTGAATTGGGTCTTTGAATTTGGGGGGCGGATGATTTTTAAAGGTCTTTATATATTCTAGGTAGTAGCCCTTTGTCTGAGAAATCAGTGGTAAAATTTTTTTCCTAATTTGTTGGTTGCCTTTTCACTCTGCTGGTGATTTCTTTTGCTGTGCAGAAACTTTTTAATAGGATGAGATCTATCTGTTGATTTATTCTGCTAGTTCTCATGCTATAGAGGTTTTGTTCATAAAGTCTTTCCCTAAGCCAATATCTCCCAGAGTCTACCTAAGCTGTTTTGCAGAAGGTTTAGTGTTTCTATTTTAATATTTAGATCTCTCATCCACTTTGATTTTAATTTAGTACATGGTGAAAGAGATAGATCTAGCTTTAGTCTTTGGTAAGTTAAAGCCCAGTTTTTCCAGTACCATTTGTTATCTTTTTTTGCTATCTTTCCTCCATTTAGGATCTTTGGCTCCTTTGTTAAAGAAGAGATGGCGTAGTGCATCTGAAGTTAATTCCAGATATTCTAATATATTCCATTGGTCCTCAGGTCTGTTCCTTTGCCAGCAGCATACTGTTTTTATCACAATGGCTTTGCAGTAGTACAAGTTGGGGATTGTGATACTCCCAACCATGTCCTTGTTTCCTAGAATTGCTTTTGCCATTCTAGGTCTCTTGTGGTCCCAGATGAATTTTTGGATTCTTTTATCTAGATCTGTGAAATATACTGTTGGGATTTCAATAGGGATTGCATCAAATCTAAAGAGTAGTTGTGGGAAAATAGCCATTTTTACATTAGTTCTTCCTACCTAGGAGCAAGGGATGTCTTTCCATTTTTTGAGGTCCTTTTCAATCTCCCTTTTCAGAGTGTTGCAGTTTTCAGAGTAGAGGTCTTCCACCTCCTTTGTTAAATTGATTCCTAGATACTTCATTTTTGGGGATGCTATTGTGAAAGGGATTGACTCCCCAGTTTCTCTCTCAGTGAGTCTGTTGTTTTTGTATAGAAAATCTATTGACTTTTGAGCATTGGCCTTATATCAGGCTATGTTTATAAATTTGCCCATTAAGTCTAATACTCTTTTGGTTGAGTTTTTAGGATCTTCTATATAGAGTATCATGTCATCAGCAAATAGTGACAGTTTAACTTCTTCCTTTCCTATCGTTATTCCTGTTATTTCTTTGTCTTGTGTAGTTGCTGAGAACAATTATTTTGGACACAGGGTCTCACTAAGTCACAAAGCTGCCCTTGCTGGGGTCAAATTTACACTTCCTCTGTGTCAGTCTCCTGAAGTACTGTGATTTCACGTGCGCTCTGAAATACAAATTTGGCCTTTTGATTACAACCACTAAAATAATTGTTGATCTCATTGTGACTTTTGGTGCTTTTATCTTTATTTTGCCCCATCCATAAGTCTTTTCTTCATTTTTATATCTATTCATGGTAGATTCCAAAGTCTAGCAATACTATAGAGAAAATAGAAGAATCCCCCAAACCCTACTACCAAACTCACAAATGTACTGTACTAGTTTGGTCTTCTTTCTTGCTTATTCCATAGAGAACATATTTCTTTTTTCACAGAAAATGATTTTTTATTCATTTTTATGATGCACATTTGTAGCACATATCGATGGCATTCATTGTGGGGAGAAAGTGCATGTACAGAACATATAACAGAATTGAGAACATCTTTTTAGTTATGACTTGGATGCTCCTTTTGCCTTCTCTGAGACCTGCCTACTATGGCCTTCTTTTAATCTCTTCAGTATTCAATCTCTGTCTCAATTGCTTTAACTTGTAAATATTTTTAAAAAATTGACTATCTATCTATACAATATTGTATTAGTCAATTATACAAGTAGAACATCCCGTCCTTTGGGACAACACAAAGCAACCTGGAGGGCACTGCACTAATTAAACAAGGAAGAAGGAGCAAATAAATATCAAATGAACTCGTAATGTGTGGAGTGCGGAGGGCTGAGCTCACAAAAGCAGAAAGAGAACGGTGCTCACCTGTAGCTTAGGGGTCACAGGACTGGGGAAGTGTTAATTAACAAGCAAAACTTTCAGTTAGGAGATATAATTTTAAAAGTTTTCTTGTGCAATAAGGTGGTGATAGCTGATAATAATGTATTGTCATCTTGAAAACTGCTAAGAGAGTAGATTTATTTAAAAGACTATTCTTTCTCCATAGAATTCCCTTTCTACCTTCGCTGCAAATCAGTTGTTTATAAGTGTAGGGATTTGTTTCTGGGTATTGATTTAGTTGTCTTTCTCACTGCCAGCACCATATGGCCTTCCTAAGTATGGTCTTATAGCCGATATTAAAATAAAATAGGGTTACTCCTCTTTCTTTGTTAAAGTTGTTTAGGCTACTGAAAGTTTTCAGCATTTCTATTGGATTTTAGATCATGTTTGTCAATTTATATAAAAACACCTCCTGGGATTTTATTTGGAAGTTGGGTGAGTTTACAGATAAATTTGGGGAGAAATAACATCTTAATATTAAGTCTTCAGAACTGGGGACATAATCACCATACTGAGTTTTTCAGAACTCAATATACTAATATATTACTATTGACATTATATTAATAATATAATAATATTTTAAATTTTTCAGTGTAAAAATTTTGTATCATGTCATGTTTATCACTATTTCATGTTTTATACTATTTTAAACAATGTTTTAAATTTCATTTTAAAATATAGAAACATGATTGATTTTTCTATGTATTTCTAATATATAGAAACATAATTGATTTTTGTTTTTTGATGTTACACCCTATATGCTTGATAAACATATATATTAATTTTGGTAATATATGCATTACTACAGGTAGACTTCTTCCATTTCGATATAAAAGTTGCTTTTTTTCCTTATTAATCTAATTGCAATTTTTGGTAAATACAGTAAATATTGAATAAAAATGTGAGTGCCACATTTGTATTTTAAGGAGAAAACATTTAGTATTCTGCAATTATGTATATTATTAAATTTGATTATAACTTTTTCCCTGCCTTCTTTTTGATTGTGCATTTCTTGTATTCCATTTTATTATCTGTGTTGCTTCATAAGTAATAACTGTTTATTTTGTTTTCCAGTGGTTTGAGATTTACATTATAACCCTTAATCTTACTTCACTATGTTACCAAGTCACAATATTAGTGACTAGAAATAGCATACTTCCATTTTTTTCTTACAACCACTGTGATATTCTTGTCGAATATTTTATTTCCTAATGGTGTAAAACCCACAGAATATTACATGCCCTTTTTACAATCAATTACCCATAAACATATTTAAATAACAAATTTAAAAATATTTACATGGCTACTCTGTAATTGCATACTTTTTCCAGTACTCTTCCTTGCGGAAAGATTTATCTATGTTGACACAAATTATAGCTGAGTATAGATAAGTCTGTTCGAGGGGCTGTGGTGAACATTTCAGGCTGTTTAGAACATGCCTGGATTCTATTCATTAGACGATAGGTAGGGGGACTTTACCTCCTAGCTAGGAGCCTAGACTCTTGATCTCTTTTCCCTCTGAGCCCTATCTAAAGGAGTTAGAGCACGATCTGCACGGGTCTGAAGTCTAAAAATCAATCTGGATTTCACTCCCTCCTTCCTCTTGCATATGTAATTTTTCATCAAATTATATTATTTTTCATTCTAAAATGTATACCAGTCTCATCCATCTTATTCATTATTGACTGCCATGCTCCTAATTCAAACTGTCATATTTTCTTGTTTGCACTACTACAATCAATTCCTAACTTGCTTCTGCAACCTCTTGCTTTTTTCCAGTCTGTTATTCAGAGCGTAGCTAGTCTGTAATTTAAATGCATCTTATAAGTCTTCCATTCCCCTATATCTAACCCAAATAACCAATTTATGCACATGGAGGTGTAAGCCTTGAGGGTACTAAGATTTGGGCAACTAAGAAATATGGTAGATGAGATTCAAACTTGGAGCTATCTAATTCTATAAATATAAAAACGATTTTTCAACATCTGTCACCTCCAAATGGGAGGAAACAATGAATTTTCAGGAGACAAGGAATCACTGATGTGATAGTAAGTGTTTGCACCACACATGTTTAAAAACTACCAGAAGTATCCCTTAAATTTATGCAATTAAATTCTGTATTCATTTGCCTTCTTCAGTAGGTATCTGCATTTCCTGTTAACTATAGGCATGGAGTGTGCAAGAGGAAGTTTATGGAGAAGGGAGTTTAGCAAATATTTGCTGTAGGATTATGGTTTCTGGGAGTACTAAAGCCAGGTTTTTAGTATCTTGGGTGACACAAATGGAGAGATAAATTGGACGTTGTCCCTGTGCTCAAGAACCTATTACTTTTCTTGTCTCATTTGCATACCTTCCCCCAACTCTTTCTTTTTCAAGAAATTGCCTCGTTTTCCCTTTTTCCACTAACATTTTTGGAAATGGCAAAGTTGTCAGTTGCTCTAAACTGAGAGGACTTTTTTTAAATTTAAGACTTTATTCAAATCACATTCCAAATAAGGGGAATAAAGGACTGCCAAGAAGTTCAGAGGAATTTCAAGCCTTTTAGAGATACAAAATAAGAAAGCTCACTACCTGAAATCAGATGCAATACTTTCCATTTGAAATCTGTCTCTCTGAATGGGAACAACGAAACATTGCAAATTTATACCCTTGAAGAAAATGGTACACCAAAATGGATAAGGAACACAAAGTAGGGACACCTGGGAAGATCAGAGAAGGTGCTCTCAAGTGGTAGAATCAGATAAAAGGATTTCCTATAAGGTGTCCTTCTGGTAACTATAAAAAGTGGCATTGTTCCTGTTAGTAAATAAGGGTTTTCCATTTGGAGAACACTCTCCAGTGTTTAAAAGGAGGAGGTAATGATTACAATCTGGTAACGAGAATGCTTGCATTTGAAAGCTTTGGTTCCATTCATCTTGTTACCAAAAACATCAGTCATTTAAACTTGACTTCACAAATAAAAAGGGTTCTCAGGCTGGGCTTGGATCAGCTAGCTGCTAGTGTGAATTTATTTTCTCTGTGAAGCACAGGACATCAAAAATTTACAATTTTCAGAAGGGAAGAGTCGTCCCGGAACACTGTTTACAGGGTGTTAGACTTTTAAAGCACTGCACTTTCCTCAGGTAAGATCTTCTGTGAGAAACTGATGTTTAAAGAATGAGAGTGGCCGTGAGACCCCTGTGGAAAAGGGGTGTGTGTGGATGAAGAGCAGCATTTTCTTGTGCCTTCCAGGCCTGAGCTGAAATCCAAAGCACTGTGAAGGATGCCAGAGCTCCTTGGAGCACTGGTCAACAACATTTGACTTAGCATATTTTTTCTGCTTACAAATGAGTACACAGGTCTGGATGGGAACCATGCCTTGTTCGACTGCATTTACATGGATGGAGACAGAATGAGCAGATAGTGACACACCTGAGTTTGGGTGAGAGGTTAAGCACTTTCTTCCAGGCAGCTGCCTGTGATGGCTACCAAAACCAAAAGATTAAGACAGTTAGTTTTTGGGACAAAATTGTTGGAGGGTCTTTTGAAGGCTCAAGAACTATTTCTGGGAAATAGTCCAGGTTGCAGACACAGAGGAATCTAACTTTTCAAAAGCAATACTGAACTCCAAAAGAGAGGAGTCAAGCCAGGAGGTTGGCTTAAAGAAACACTAAGTTCCTGACTTACAGAGGGATTTCCTTCTGGGAGAATGTTCATAAGTCAGATTCGCTTGTGTTTGTAAGTCTGACAAAGTGAGTCATATGTTCTCCACACAGATGTACACTGTGTATTGCTTTGTTCTTCCCAGAAGTCCCCTCCATGCCACTGCACTTTTCCTCTTTCTTCTGGATACCCTGGGCTCTGACTGAGCTCTGAACTACTGTTCCCTATCCTATCACACTGTACAGTGAACTCACAGCAGCAAGACTGTGAACACACGACACATGACACACCTCTGTGATGTATTCACATGTACAAATGTTCATCATGGGAGGTCTGTGCGTATCTGAAAGTTCACAACTCAAAAGTTTCTAAGTCGGGCCTTACTGTGTACATGCCAGTACATCAGATTTTGCCAAAGATGTCTCCCTGTTTTCAGAATACAGGACGAACCTTACAAAACCTATAGCCCAAGACCATGAGCAACATTTACATAGATGCAGACAGACTCTGAGCCCAAACCAAAAGCAGTGTCAGAGCTTGCAATGAACTAACAGTATTTCATTTTCAGTATCTGCTGCTGGAGCATCCTGTAGAGTCATTTAGCAACTGTGAGGTTAGGGTTCTACCATGTGGGTTTTTATCTTGAGGGACTGAAGTAACCACACCCCACCTGCTGGCAAGTGGGCTGTGAACTCCTCAAAAATGTGAATCGTCCCTTTTTGGCTTTGCCTCTCTCGTGTCCGCCCTGTCCCTTGGACTATGGGAGAAACACCGCATTCAGAATTTGGGTTGTGGCCTTGATTGGAAAGGAGCTTCTCAGGGACTGCTAAGCTGAATGGTGGGAAGAAAGGGTGGTATTTGTGGGAAGAAAACTGACCTGGTGAATCATATTGTGCAACCACTTAACTTTAGACTTGGGGGAACTCGTACTTTCCAGCTTTGGGTCTCTTCAGCTGTGAAATGAGGAAGAGAGATGATGTTCTTTCTACAGTCTCTTCCAGTCTGACCTGTCATAGCTCTTCCTCATCTGCCTAGAAGTGATGGTTATTTTTACACTGGTGAATGCATGCTCTGCTCATCACAACCCCTTGAAAAGAGGGAGGGGGAGCCCACTTTACAGATCAAATAACCTAAAGTCAGAGAGATTAAGCAATTTATATGAGTTCACAGGATCAGGAGACAGGACTGGAATTCAAAGTTCTATCTGTATGGTCTGTTGCTCTGCCATGCTGCCTTGAATTTAGGGTGTAAAAGGGCGGGGGCTGGGAGGAACAAGGTAAGGAAGGGACGGCGTGAGCCACTCCTGGCCCACTGTTTTTCCACCTGTTTAGCTCAGGACTGTGATCTGTAAGTCTCCAGCCTCTGCTTGAATCAATCCCAGGGACAGAAATCTCATTCCTTTTTACGTAGCATGCATCCAGACCAGTCCTAATTGAAGAAACTTTCTCTCTGAAATGTCTCCTTTTATGCCTTCTACTTTTATGCCTTAGTGACAGAATTAGGCCTGAATAATTTTTTGAGCAGATGGAACCAACCTGGCCTCAGAAGTGGACTCAATTTTGCTCGATTTCCAAACATAAGCGAAACTCAATTCAGCTCTTGGTTGTAAGTGCTTTTGTTATTCAGAAACAGAACTTAAACTCAACCAGTCAGAAAGAGCCAATAAATCAAGAACGACGACTGCATAATTGTATCCAATCAAGTTCATCCTGGCATTGCTTCTGAGCTGCCCTATGAGTTCTCTCCTTTTCCCTTGTTTCCCCCACTGGAACTCCTCTACCACTTCTGTTTCGAAATGGTCTCATTCATGAGTGTAATCCGCTCAAATAAAATCTGTGACACTTTTGTGCCCCAGCTTGCCCTTCATAACAGTTTGGCTTTCTTGGCACTTTTTCTGAAATAGCATCTTTGCCAGTGAGAAAGATTTCAGTTTCACATTGAGTCAGAGTGTGAGATGTCTTTGCTTATTAGGCTGTTTTTCTTTCAGGAGCCCTTGGCCTGAACGAGATCTTTCTGGAAATGTGAGGTTTCCGAGTCTACTCTGAAATGTTCTTCTGTATACAGCATGACCTCACCTTCCTCAATTTCTGGTTCTCTGCAGCTAGCAAGGGAGCTCATGTTTGTCCCAAGTATTAAGCTTCCTACCTGAAATTACTGAAGTCATTTCTTTTGGAGCAAAAGTCTCTTTGAAAATGGAAGGGACCTGGAAGGTTCAGGGTGTTTCACCAGCATGATGACTTTATTGCTAAAGTTTGTGACAGTAAAAAACACCTGGCCAACACTGACCTTTCCATGCCACCTGCCTTCCCAGCTGTTCCCTGGTTATGTCATGTGACTCCCGGTGCTTAACTTCACTTGGCCTTGTTTGGCAGCAGCCCAGCTGGCTCCTCCAGACGCAAGGCAGAGCTGACCAGGGAGGGGAAGCAGGGCCTTGCACACTCCCAGGGACCGGTGTGTAGAAGGAGCTGGGCAGTGCTGGGGTTGTGCTCCACACAGACACAACCACTGCATCAACAGTTCTCTGCCCAAGAGTGTGATCAGGGCCTGACTGTCCTTATCCTCTCCCCTTGACAGTTGGGAGGCATCTTAGTTACTTTCTTTATCACTGGAACGCAATACCTGACACTCACAAGTCCAAGCAGGAGAGATTTAGTTTGGCTAACATTCTAGTGACAGTCTTTGCATGGTCAGCTGGAGCCAAGGCAGGTTAGTGTGGAAGGGGGTCATGGTGCAGAGTGGACAGAGAAGAGAAGCTCAGGTTGGTGGATACGAAGCAGAGAGAGAAAGGGGGACCAGGCAGGGAGATAATCACTTCCTGGTCATGTCCCCAGTGACTCACCTTTTCCTACTGAGTCCACAGGCCAGCTATAAACCCCCATAATCCAATCAGCTTCCCATCACCCCACCTATGACTGCGTGCGGCTTTAACAGGAGATGCACATTTATTTGTAAAAGCCATTTGAATTTGTTATTTTTTTTAAAAAAGATCCATAGACTTTTACAAGAAAATAATCTAGCTAAACTCTTGGGAATCCCCTCACGGTTATTTTAAAATCAACATTTAATCATTAACTGTAGTCATTGCACTATACAATAGAACATCAGAACTTACTCCCTCCATCTAATTATAACTTGTGTCCACTGACTATTTTTCCATACTCTTCCTTCTGTCACCTCTGCAGTCTTTGGGAACCTTGTTTCTACTGTGCTAATTACCCAAGTTGGATCATTGCATATGTTGGATTTTCTTTTTCATGTATGAGGCTACAGATCAACAGAAGTACAGAACTACTTCGGAAATCAGCAAGTATACATGTACTTCAATATGGTTAAGTCTACTTAAAATAATTTTGCAAACCTTTGTGTTAAATGATTGTAGTAGAGCTATTAAGGTGTCTCTGGAAAGATGTTATTAGCATCATATGCAAGGTGTTATTGTGTGACTTTTAACAAGCCTTTTACTCTCTTGGCTGATTTTGACTTTGGGGTGAGGGAAGTGAAGGTGGCAATGTTGGCTTTGGTGTAGGGAGGTCTGGGTGAATATCCCTACGGAAGGGATAGCTATAGGAAGAAGCCAAAGGTTGCAGTTGTTACTACTTCCCAGAACATAATGCACAAAATCTTGTTCTTCCCTGTGATAAGCCCAGAATTGATTTCTTGACAGGTTTGTGTGACTACTGAACCATAAATAGGAAACCAAGTTCATTTATTTACAGGTAACTTTATTGATATATATTCCCTGAGAGTGTGTGTTTGGAGGATACTGTGTAGGAAAACAAAGATAGTTACTCTCTACATGCTAAGCACCACTGAATGTTATGGACAATCCAAAACCCTTGGACTGGGTATCTAAAGACTTGATATATATTTCTGGATTTGAAAATAATGAATGACCTTAATGTCACATACTAAAGGATAAATTTGTGCATTACTTTAGATTCTTTCCAGTTTAAGTTGGTCTTAAAATTATTATTAGTTTGTATTTACTGGCTCTTGCTTATATGACAGGCATAATGCTATTTCTCAGAAATTATTCATTTAGTTTTCTTGCTATCCCTATGTAAGACTCTTTTGAAAGCTTTACTGAGGTATAGTTGACATAAAGAAATTTTATATACTTAAGGTTTTGGTGTATGTACATACAATGTTTTGATGTATGTACATACTTGATTACCACCATCAAGTTACTTAACATACCTATCATCTTATATAGCTCCGCTTTTTATTCTACTGTGTGGTAAAAATACTTAAAACCTATCTCTTGGCAAATTTCAAGCATATAATACAGTTTTGTTAACTACAGTTACCATGCTATGCTTCAGATCTCCAGAACTAATTTATCATGGGTAAGAGAAACTATGCAGACTTTGACCAATAACCCTCATTTTCTCCATCTCGAAGCCCCTGGCATCATGGTACTTTCTACACTTTAAGGTTGACTTTTTGGATCTCACATACAAGTACAATCATGTGTATTTGCCTGTCTGTGTCTGATTTATTTCATATAGCAAAATGCACCCCAAGCTCCTCCATGTGGACCACCAAATGCAGTCCTATTCCTACCTAAGCAACATGGAAGTTCTGGGCAAAAGAGTTAGTGAATATTGAAGTAATTTATATTACCCCCTTTCCGGACTCAAATTCATGTCTCCCTGACTCCATTCACGGCTGTGGGCAGTGGATGTCACCCTGAAGTCTGAGGTGGTGGAGGAAGACATGCTCAATGTAGGAGGTAGGTCTTTAAAAATGGAGAGATTTTGATTAGAAAATAGGAGGAATCCTAGAGATAGGGGCATCCATTAGCAAAGGATTGACTTCTTAGTTTGATAATCAAAAAGTAACTTTTATGCATAAGTGAAGTGCATTCAACACACTCTCTTTATTCCTTGAACACTGGATAATGAAACAAGCACACAGAGTAGTAGGTGAAAAGATATATAAAGGGAGTAGTACATTCACCTGAGCCTAACACTTGTACCACTAGAGTAGACAAATGGATCAATATGGAAAGGAAACAGATTTTCCTGTCGAAATCTATGTGGAGATTTTATTTTCATCATGCTGCTACTCCAACTTGTCCATCTCAGATAATATATCAGTTCCAGTAGCGTCGAAACCTGGCTTCTCTCTCACCAGGAGTACAGCTCTCACCCTATAGTATAAAATCCTTCTACATGACAGTTAAAATGATTGACACAGTGCAGGCAGTGGGCACAACTCCACTATGAGATAGTCCCTTCTCCTTTTCCAAGTAGCCAGTTGGGATCCATCTGCTCAATGAGACCGATCCGTGTGGTTTCCCATCAGGCCCCTCCGTGGGACACAGGTGTTTCCGACACTGGTGTGTAATTTGTGGCATGGAAAGGAGTCGCAAGATGTCTTTGTAATGAGCAGAATCTAAAGCAATCCTCCCAAAAGATCAGAGACCTCAGAGAATGAAGGACAAGGACATTCGTGCAACTTGTCATAGTGCCAAGTCTTTCAACACTAGTTTTGTCTTGGGATCCCTTGTTACCTACAGGTCAAGTTAGCCAGTGGTCTCACACCCGGTGAATTCCATGGGAGAGGAACCTGAGCAGTGTCTTTGCCTTCCAGGTGAGTGAGTGGAGAGGTGCCTGACTTGTATAGAACGCAAAATGCCATTGGCACGGGTTGAGCGGTTTGGGGCCTGCAGAGGGAGGCTGCAGCTGAAGCCAAACCAGGTGTAGGTTCTGTTGACTGAGAATGGCAACTACCCCTCCCC
>PVIC010011231.1:0-41776 GCA_004025085.1 Thryonomys swinderianus
GTGCTTTCTTTTTCTTTTCAAATCATATTTATTCTTTCCCCTCATTACTTTCCTGTACCACATTGCCTTTGAGTATTTCCTATTTCACAAAATCTAGCATACGTTCTAGAACTCATTTACATCTACAGGTTCTCATACCAGAGAAAAGATAACGGTATTTACATATCTGTGATCTATTTATTTCATTTATTAGTGTATCCTCAAGGTGTGTTCATTTGCACATATGCAATAATTTCAGTTGCATTTCCCCATTCATCCAAGTGTAGTTTAATAGTTTTAAAGATATGTCCATGAGGAAGGTTTTTTTTTTTTTTTTTTGCCTACTTTTTGGCACCATCATCATTTGGTACATTATGGCCTGTTTTGTGACATTTCCTCCTGAGACTCACTGGGATCTTGGAGCTGTGGCTGTGTCTAGGTGCCACCTGCTGCCTTGTGCCCTGTTCATGGCTGAGCCTCAGATGTAGCTTGTGCCCCACCTGGCTGCCTCAGAGCCTTGGTGGTTGTGGGTGAGACCGCTTGGGTCTCTGCCCCAAGGAGCCGGGGTCTCCAGCCCATCCGCTGGGATGGGGTCTCATTAGTGTCCTGTGATGAGACCCTGCCCAGTCATGTGTGGCATGTGGTCTCCAGGATATAACCTCAGGACCACGATTTCCAGTTGCCACAGTGGCAAAGGCTTTGAGGGAAGGACTCATTCTGTTGTGTTCGTCTGCCTTCATGGGGGAATCAGGCTGAGCTGGCCACAGAGGTGGCTCTGGTCTGGGCTTGTTCAGGGAACCTGACGGTGTTCAGTACTGCTTATCTTGGTTTAGCGATGTACTGGGGAGAATTCTGTTGTGTTTGTCTGGTACGATGAGGGTAAATTCCCAGAACCTAGGCTTCTGGCCTACCCTCAGCTGCAATCCATTTAGCCATAGATTTGACTTTCCTGTTCCCTTTTTCATAGTGATAGTTATAGCTCTTTACATATTAACGTGAGGGATCATCTGTCAGAAACGTGGCCAGCATCCACTGGGTGTTTGTCCTTTCACTGTGTGGTGACATTCCTGAGAGTTGGCCACTTCTGAGAACCCCCAGAGCTGTTTCCAGAGCACAGTCCTGATGGACAGGCTCCAGGACAGAAACCAGACCACCGCTTGTGAGTCCCACTTTCCATGGACAACACCCCCCCACACACACACACACCTTTAGCTGACTCTATAACCTCTCTAATGGGGCAACTTCCTCAATGCTCTTGAAAATCACCCCTATATAAACTTCTGCTGAGCCTTTACTCAGGTGAGTTGGAACACATGCTGTCCCTGAGCTCGGTTTTGAGTTGAAACCATCATGGCACCTTTGGTCCTGGGAGGCAGCAGAAACGGTGTCTGCATCCTGGGTGACCTCAGCTCTCCGGGGAAGGCAGCACGTAAGTGGGTGCAGATGGTGTGGCTGGGAGCTGGTGCCCACAGGCTGGCATGTGTTGAGTCTCCTGTCTGGTTTCCAGCTCACTGACCCTGAGTTTGGGCCACAGATCCCTTCAAGGTGCTAGGTCTGAGACTCCCACGCTTGGCGAGATGCCACAGCTGGGACCGTGGCACTCTGACACCCCGGCTGGGCCAGAACTCTGCTGCTGTGGCGCCTCACCCCCACTCCACCCTTAGGACAGTGGGGACTGTTGGAAGAGTGGGCACATGGCTATTCTGAGAGCATCCCAGGCCCTGTGTTCTGCTCTGTGCCATGCCATGGCACTCTGAGATGCCACAGACTGAGAGGAAGCTGGTGCTATACCCAACACATGGCCCACATTGACTGGCACAAGATTCCCAGCAGAGAGTGATGTAAATTTGGACAGTTATCACACTGGAGGGCAAGGAAAGAAGCTGGGTGTTTGATTCTCATTGGGAACTTGAACTTGGTTCCTGTAGCTCCTGAATGCACAGGCACTGGGGGATGTCATGAAGGCCATGATTAACTCATCCTGATTCTTTCCAAGCATGTCATAAAAGCTGCCCATTCTAAGTATGCAAAAGCTTCCTGATGCCCAGGTGCCCATGGGGCCATTCCACATGGGCCATTCTCTTGCTGGTGGCCATGTGGTGAGAAGTGGAAGCTTCCTTCCAGATTCTGGGAGACTCTGAGCAGGTCTGAAATGCTGGGATATGTGAAGTCTAGAAAGAGGAGGTGGGGGTGGGGAATAGTGTTGGAGCACGAGAAGTGTAGGGTGGAGCGTGAGAAGTGTCTGATTTCCAGGTCACATAGGGCAAGTGGGACAAACCCCACCACCTCTGCAAGGCTGTGCAGGAGCCCGCTGGGTCTGTGCCACTGACACCCTTCAGTGCTGCTCCCCTGGCCTGATCCCTTGGCCCAGTTGCTGCCCAAGACCTGGCTCCCTCTGAGTGCATAGTAGGGCTGGATCTGTAACAGCCCGCAGTTTACACCCACCTTTTCTCCCTCTGTGTCTATCTGTCTGTGTATTGGGACCATGAGCTCCTGTGACCTGAACTGGCTGGAGCAGGAGATGCAGCCCACTAAGCAGCGGTGGCCCTTCCTGCCCTGGCCCTACTTTGAGGAGGCCTGTGGGGCCCAGTAGCTATGGACCTGGGGCAGCTGGGCACTTTGGCCTGTGTCCTGTCGGGTCCATCATCAGCCACCCAAGTAAGGTCAGGTAGGTGAGGTTGTTCTGACCTGGAGCTTCATGTGTGGAGCACAGTCTCAGGCTTGGGTGACCTCTGCAGCAGTCCAGTTCTAGAATGTCCACCCCCTAGCAGAGCCTCTGCGGGCTGTCACTCCCCTTTGTCAGCCTTGGCTGCCACTCCTCTGCTTTCTGTTCATGGATTTGTTTGCTGTGGACATTTCCTATAACTAGAGGCACACAGCCTGAGGCCTTTGGCTTAGGCTTCTATGGATCCTGATGTCCTCAGGGTCCTTGGGACTGTGACAGTTACTATCACATCTTCCCCAGGCCGAGTGGCAACCACGCAGGGCAGGCTCTGCTCTACTTGACAGCTGTGGATGCCATTTGCCTTTGGTGCTGTGGGCAGAGGCACCTGCTTGGGTCCGAGTCTGTGCTTTTTTCCGGGTGTGCCTGGTGCAGAATTGTGGGGTCAGTGCAATTGTTCTTGATGCTAGGATTTTACATGTGGGCTTCGTGGTGCTTGGGGGCACTGAGGCTTGAGCTGGGGGAACCTCCTGACCTGGCTATGGGACTGGGTTGTGGGTCGCATGGGCAGGAGGCCCCATCATCCTGTCCTCAGCATATGTCCCACCACACAGCTGCCCCCTCAGCCAGGGGCAGTCCTCACCCTTCCCTCCCACTTTAGCCAACGTTTTCCTCATCTTCCCCCAAGCTGAGGCTGCCCCGACAGCTCAGGACATGCAGGAACTGATTCCCTGAAGTGGCTCCTCTGGCCTTGTCCCTAGTGAGACCCAAGCCCAGCTGTTGCAGAGTTCTGAAAAATTTACGGCTGTAGAGATGGAGCTTGGTGGTGCTCCTCATGCTGAGTGTCAGGTGCTGCGTCCATAAGCCGCTCTTTGTGAGCAGCCTGGGCGTCCACACTGGGTTGGCACTGTCTGCTCTGAGCTGGCATTTCCTGTCCCCTTCCCAGGAGTGTCCCCCCACCCCCAGCCTGGTGCTGTCACAGCTGTAGCCTCAGTATGCAGATGGCTGGGACTGTGCAGGCCTGCTTGCTGCTGGGACTGGGGATCAGAGCATTGGGAGGCTAAGACTAGGCTGGATGTTAGCCCCTCAAATAGCAGCGGTGGACTGTGGGCCAGCTAGAAGGCCAGGAGAGACAGGCCAGGGTCGGGGGACCTGTGGAGTGGGACGGGCTCCCACTGCCGATTGTCTCCTATTACCTTCAGGCCTCGGGCTGCCCGCAGGTCGGGGGAGTGAGCCTTGGACCCAGGATGCTCTTGTCCTGGGTTAGCCATTTAGATGCCCAGGCAGTTTCTTAGGGAGGCCAGGCTAGGGTGGCCCCCAACTCTTGTGTGATGTGGCCTTGCTGTGCTCCAGCACTGTGGCTTCCGGAGGGGCCCTCAGCTGATGGAAACATTTACAGACCCTGCAGCAGGAAGAGCCTTCCCAGCTCTCAATTCACACTGTGGACACCTGTCTTTTGAGTTTTGCCTATTGTTTCCGATGGATTTGGATTTGTTGTGAAAATGTCACTGTCTTAGGAAGGGAGGAGAAGCCAGTTGGAAAGCAAACCAAGCAGACTAGCACCCAAGTTTGAGAAGCTGGAGTTGGGAATTCACTGTCTGAGATTAAGGGGAGTCTACCCCTGCTCCTGTGGAGTCGGGGGTGTCTCCTGCTGGTTAAGGCCAGTCCTGCTGCTCCCTCCTCACATGTGTGGTCTTCTGGTGGAATCCAGAGTGATCAGCCATACTGGGAATGCTCTGCGAGGTCACCATCACTAATGCGTGGGGTTTCTGTGCATTTAGTACTTGGGTAATGCATTTGTGTTTCTAAGTGTGCACATTAGCACTTACGCGGGCGGCGGTTCCAGGAGCTCAGTGCCTGAAGACTAATGGGTTCAACAGACGTGAGGCGATGCCAGCAAACCGGGATGTGCTCAACACTCACCTCTGAGGAGGCCTAGGAGACTGCGCAAACATCTTTTCCCTTGTTTTGGCTCTTCCAGTGTCAGGTGTGGAACCCGGAGCTTCACACATAATACACAACTGCTGTGTCACAGAGCTGTGGGCCAGAGCCCAGCCATGGCTTATGTAATGTGGACAAGAGTGCTGGCAGGACAGGGGAGGACATCGTAGCTGCTGCAGTTCTGGGCTCCTGCCTGGGTGACCAAGCTGTTCCAGAGTGAGACCATGTTGAGGGTCACCAAACTGTACACTTTAAAGGGATGGATACTCTGGTGTGGGAAACATCTCAATAGAGCTGTTTAAAAAGAGAAATAGAGCCAGGAATGGTGGTGCACATCTGTAATCCCAGCACTTGGGAGGCTGAGGCAGGAGGACTTTGTAATTTTGAGGCTACTGGGCTGCACAGTGAGTTCAAGCCAACCTAAACTATATGAGGAAAACTTGTTCCAAACAGATAGACAGCGAAATGAGAAAAAGAGAGGGGAAGTAAGAAAGAATCATGTGAAGTGGAGAGAGTGGGTGTCCTGGGCTGAGTGTGGTCACAAGCTGAGGGAGACTGAGGATGAGGAGAGATTGTCCAGAGAGGTTGGAGGGGAGCCTGGAGCAGAGCTCGATATGGGGGACCCTGAGGTTCCAGTGAGCAGAGTAGGGGAGTTGGGGCTGTGCTTGAAGGGACCCTGTGGGTATTCATGTCTCTGGAAGGTGGCTGTCTTTTTTTTGTGGTACCAGGGGTTGAACTTATGACGTTGTACTTGCAAGGCAGGCAGGGGTGCCAGTGAGCTACATCCCCAGCCCGCGAGGGTTGGCTGTATTATTGTACATTCTTATTTCTAAGGTGTCTGGTTCTCTCCTGATGCTGTCCTCTTGACCCTGGTTTTCTGGGGGTTGGGCCAAGTCACTAGGCTCTACCTCACACTTGCATCCCAGCTGTGACTGAGGCCTAGGATGCTCTGGCTATAGGGTCCTGAATCCAGTCATCACTGCTCCCTAATGGCTTGTCCTGGGTGCAGCCGTTGGCACATGGTTTCTTCTGGAATTTCTGTGGCCTTATCAGCACAGTATTATGCCACCCTTGAGAGCTTCACTTAATTATGCTGGAGCCAAGTAATGTATAGGCTCTCAGGACCTTCCTGACTTGGAACAGCAGGGACTCCTATCTTGGTGAGGAGGTGACAAGTGTGTGTGTGAGGAGTGGGGGCAGAGGAGAGACCATGTTTCTTGGTGGGTCCATTTCACCTGTGCCTGGCTGAGAGGTGACAGGAGAGAGTGTCCAGCCACCAGGAGCTCTTCATGAGGTGGTGACTCTGCAGGAACTGGCTTCTCAGGGACTCCATTTGCAAGGCTTGTCCAGGAGTTACTCTCCATGAGGACTGAAATCATCATGACACATGGGAGGGAAGTCAGTGGGCCCAGATCCCGGCCATGGAGAGGTGTGTCACTGAGCTGGGTCCAGAGCCAGCCCTTTCTTTCACCATCATCCTGATGCTATGATGCTCCTCATGATCCTGGAGCCACCAGGTGGCCATGGAGGGCACCACTGAACCCAGGGCTGGGCCTGAGAGGAATCTACTGGGGCCACAGCACCTTTGGGCCCAGCAAGTGAGGATCCTGTGGGTCCTATGTGCCCAGAGCACAGCCCAGTATGGGCTGCTTCTCAAGATCCCACTGTCCCAGAGAAGTGGCCCCATTACCCTTCAGACACAAAGTTGTGGCTTCTCCTTCCCAAGTGTGATGGCCGGTCTCAGCTTTAGCTGGCCCTCTTCTTATTCTGTGACAGGGGGTCACTGACCATCACGCTGCTACATGACGGGGTGGTGAGGTCCTCCTAAGACCTACTACACACCTGTGCTAGGGGTGTAGCTTACCAGGTGGGACCACGTGTGCGTGACTGCAAACCTGGTCACACGTGCCAGAGAACCTTGGGGAAAAGTAGCCAGGACCTCATTGGGGGAATGTACAATTATGGTGCAAACCAAAGCAAAAGAGCAAGGAAGGAAAGTTCAGACATCGAGGTGAGCATTGGTGAGGGCACTCAAGGGGCCAAGAGGTGTGGTGTGGGTATGTGGGCTTGGAGTAAGTTGCTTTCTGTTTCTGTAGCAAGTAGCTGAGGTGGTCAGCTTATAAAGCAGAAAAGTTTATTTTGTTTCACTGTGGAAGGTTCAGTCTGCAATCAGTTTGGCCTGGTTTCTTTCTGGTCTTGGGGACATGCCACAAGCACATCATGGTGGGCACAGGTTCTGGACCAAAAGGCCACTCACCTTGTGGCCAGGACATGAAGAGAAGAGGAAAGGGCCCCTATCCCTTCGAGAGGAGCCCCTGTGACCAGATCTCCCACCAGGCTGACCTCGCAAGGTTCACCACTTCCTGAGAGTGCTGAATTGGGGGGACCAAGCCTTCTACACACAGGCCTTTGGGAGACATCTAGATCCATACTACACGAGGGTTGCTCTGGGCAAGGTTGGGGGTTGAGTGTGCTGAGTTCCTGTGGCACCTCCACATACCCAGGGTGGGGTTCGTCTGCTGCCAAGAGCCCCTGGGGCCTGCAGGCTGCAGTGGGTGAAGGCCAGGTCCTAAAGCTACTAGCTTCATCCTTCTAAGAGTGGAGAGGACAGAGAGGCCATGACAGATAGACACAGAGGACCCACAGACAAGTAGAGAGGGAGCAAAGATGCAGTGGTGCACAAGCCCCGGAAGGCCTGGGCCGCCAGGGTCTGGAGGACGGAAGGAGTCCTGCCTTGCAGCTGGGCTGCAGTCTGTACCAGCTGCTTTCAGGCCTCTGTTCTGCTCACTGTGAGAATCTGGTGCCTTAAGCAAGTTTGAGGCTTGCAGGAGGCTGACTGGTGGGCAGCGCTACGTGGCAGGTTATGTGGGTTATGGTTATAATTGTGGTTATGGTTAGGGTTAGGGTGGCCTCCAGGGGAAGGAGCCCCGGGACCTACCCTTGTGGGACTGATAGGTCCATGAAGAAGAGGCTGCTGGGTTGCAGGACACTGAGGGCCCCCCAGCCCCATTCTATTTGCTTTAAAAAATCCAGGCATAGGGCCGGAGGGTTAGCTCAGTGGTTCCGGCGCCTGCCTCGCAAGCGCAAGGTCCTGAGTTCGATCCCTAGTAACCACATATAATGCTGGGCGTGGAGACACGCCCACCAACAATCAACACCGCATACCACAGTGCCGGACGTGGTGGCTCACACCTGTCATCCCAGCACTTGGGAGGCAGAGACAGGAGGATTGCTGAGTTCGCGGCGGCTTGCCTGGTCACCATAGTGAGCTCAGGGCCAGCCTGAACGACAAAGCGAGACCCTGTCTCAAAAAGCAAAAAAAAAAAAAAAAAAAAAAAATCCAGGCTTAAGTGTAAACTACAAAACACACACCTTGCATTACAGTTTGCTGAATTTTGATAAATTTAGCCCTTTTAACCAACACACAGCTCCATTTAGACCCAAGCCAACTCGATCACCCATGGTCTCATGCTGAGCTCCTCTGGGAGCGATGTAGTTGGAGGTCATTCCCACCTTTTCCAGGACTCCCTGCAAATGTGGTTTTTGTGTCACTTTTCTTATTCAGCGTCACACCGGGTTCCGGGTTGCCACTATTCCTTTTCTGGCCTCACGCTCTGCCTCCTTTTCCCCATCTGAAGCCTTTTGTGGGGATGGTGGTTCTGGCCATAATTTCCTCCTAACATGCTGGTTTTAGAAACATTGAATTTTGCCTATTTTTCTTTTTTCTGCATCTGTTGACAGGATCACATTTTTTTTTTTTTTTTGAGACAGGGTCTCACTTTGTAGTTCGAGCTGGCTCTGAGCTCACTATGTAGCCCAGGCAAGCCTGGAACTCAGCAATCCTCCTGCCTCTGCCTCCCAAGTGCTGGAATTATAGGCATGAGCCACCACGCCCGGCCACAATTTTGTTTTTTAATTTAGTCTTTTATTTGATTTATTCACTGTTCCTGATTGTGGAACACAACTCCACAGTCTGCGTGAGCATGGCATATGACTCTTCCTACCCATCACTGGAGCAATTTGTCAATACTTTCTGAGGATTTTATTTCTGTCTATTCATGAGGGATATTGGTTTGTAAGTTTCTTCCTTTCTTTGCCTTTTCTTTCTTTCTTTCTGTTTTTTTTTTTTTGAGACAGTGTCTCGCTTTGTAGTTTAGGCTGGCCCTGAGCTCACTATGTAGCTCAGGCAAGCCTCAAACTCAGCAATACTCCTGCCTGTGCCCCTCTAGTGCTGGGGCTACAGGCGTGAGCCACCATGCCAGGCATTGTGGTTTGTGGTACTGATTGTTGGTGGGGGTGAGTCACCACACCCCATATTGTTGAATGTGGTTGCCAAGGATCAAACTAGGGACCTTGTGCTTGCCAAATGGGTGCCGGAACCACTGAGCTAAATCTCCAACCCTCTATGTCTTTAACATATACAGGGTTATCTAGTGCCCATTATGTCTGTGGTGGGATTTGATTGCTTGTGGCTTTTTTGGAACTGCGCCATTCCTTCTACATTTGGCTTCTGACTTGAGTGGGCTCAATGTAGCCCAGATACTGAGGCTGAGTGTTAATCAGGCAGAGAGGGCAGTTGTGAGCCTTGAGGGATTACAGCAGAAGCAGGAAGAGGCCAGGGCCACAGAGCCACCCCCATAACACCCACCACCATCCAGCATAGGATGGTGGATGGAAGACCCTTCAGGCTACAGTAGCCAAGCTACACCCTGACAACAGGAATCAATTCTCTGCAGCTCTCTAGACCAGAGGTCTGAGCTCAGGGCGTGGCTGGATTGTGATCCTTCCTTGTCCAGATCTAGGTTTAGTGCTGCTGCCTCTGCTTGTGCTGGGGACCCTTTGTCCAGAGGGGCCCTGTGAGCATCTGGTCATCCAGACCTGGGGTCCACGTTGACAAGTTGCCTGTGCCCCTGTAGGTCTCTCCCTGGCTTCTGCCAGCAGCGTGTGAGGTGCAGACTGAATTCCAGGGACCTTGTTCTAGGCGGTTGGGACAGCGTTTTGGGCTCATGCCACAAGGCAGCTGTGGTGCTGGCCCTGACAGGTGATGCCCAGCTGTCCCCAGCAGGCCTGAGGGAGAGGCGTCCTGTCACTGCACATTTAACTGTTGCCTTGCTGGGTGCCTCGCTGTGGAAGGGCAGTCGGCTCTCCGTGAACCTGGGAGCTGTGCACCAGGGTTCCTTGTGCCCTTGCTGCCTTCCCCCAGCCTGTGCCTGGGGAAGATGAATTACACTCTGATGCTATTCCCAGGAAGTTCTCTTGGGGACAGAGCCTGCGGATCCCAACATCTTCCTTTTGTGGAGGAGAGGTTCTGGGATCTGGGGTAGCTCTGCCCTTAGGGCCCTTTGTGACCCTGTAGCAGGAAAAGCTTGACCCCAGGAAGGCATGGAGCTTCTAGAGCTGTCCCCTTGCTGGCTCCGCACTATGAAGAGGCCTGTGAGGTATCCACTGCTCCCAGAAGCTCTCTGAGAACTCGGACCACAGAGCCTTGCTCCATCTGTGAGCTGGGAGCCTGGGACCTATGGGAGGCTTGCCTGGTGTGAGGGGACACAAATGGGCTGCCACACGGGCATGTCTGAGCCTGGCACAGTGCAGGACTGGGCCCTGCAGCTGTACAGGGGACACTGGGACCCCTGGTGGAGGGCGCAGGAATAGCATAGCCTGAAGGATTGGTCAGAGCCCCTTAAGGTTGAGACACTCAGGAAGGTGCCATGTTCTTCTTGCACACAGCACCTAGTCCCTGGAGACCAAGAGTCTCTTCTCATGGGTTCTGGAGGCTATAGGATACCAAGACTTTACGTGTGAGAGGACCCTGCACCCTTTCTGAGGCCTAACGTGGGACATGTTGGGCCCGGTGGCTTTTTGGATGGAGCAGAACCCAATGCCTGGGGCTCAAAGCAAGAAAATACCTGTGACCAGGTCGTTCTGTCAGTGTTGGCTCAGGCTACACCTATGATGTGGCTACTTCCCATGGTGTGGGCAGAAGGCTCAGGCCAAGGGGCTTTATGCTTGTCTCCAGAATATTTTGTGTTCGGTTTATAGGAGCGTGCTATTATAGAAATCGTCACACACACACTCCAAATGCCATGTGAGCCTGAACCCTCCTTCCCTCCTGAGGGAATGCAGTTGCCCCTCCTTGGGAACATCCCTTTGCTTGGCTGGGCAGTGCCGTCTTGTCCCTCCCTCGGGGGAAAGGGCCTGTGTCACACCCTTAGCACTCCCCAGTTTCTCTGGCTTGCACTGTAGTGCTGATTGTCCCCGCTCCTTTCCTCTAGAATGGAGCCCGGCAAGGCCAGCCTGACACTGGGCAGTGGCCGGGTGGTGCCGATGGGAGTCTCTTCCACTTCCTGGCCCTGCTTCGCACATGGGCTTGGAGGACGTTCCTGTGGCCTCTCTGGGCCACACCAAACATGTGAGTTCTCCCACTCTGGCTGTGTGTGTCAGTCTCTGGGAGCAGCGACAAGGGACCACATACTGGGAGTTTCCAACAGCGGCAGGTGGCAGGCATCGAGCCTGAGCTTCAAAAGCAGGGTGCGGGCAGGGAGTGCTCCCTCCAGAGGCTCAGCTCCTGGGCTCACAGACATTTCTTGCCTCTGTCTCTGACCCACTCTGTTCTGTGTCTCTTCTAAGTTCCCTTGCCATTACATTTATGACTCGCCCCAATTCAGGGTGATTTTAGTCTATAATCCTTCATTATATCTGCAAAGATCAGATTTCCAAAGAGGGTCCAATTCTGAGACCTTGGGTGGGTGTGAATTTTGGGGACACTATTTAGGCCACTAGAGTGGCTGTTTTGGCTTGTGTCTAGATGTCCCCCAAAGCCTCACACAATCATAGGTGGGGCTTTTTCAGAGGTAGCTGGATCTATAGTGTGTGATGCTTGAACTGATTCACGGTGCAATGCTGGGGTCGAAGGTACTAGGATTAAGGATGTGAATGGCACTTGCCTCAAGCAGCACGGAAAAAAGGAGCAGAAAGATGCTATTAAGGACGCTTCTGCTGTCTTCTGTTTCTCCTCTGTGATCCCCATGTGCCATGTGCTGCTCTGCCTTGGAACCAGCTACTAGGGACTGAAAGTTCTACAGACTGAGCTAAATAAACCGTTTTCCCTTTAACTTTGGCTGTTGAGTATTTTGTGTCAGCAGTGAGGGAAAAGTAACCAAGAGAGTGGCACCATTCGGGGACCCAGCTGATCCTTAGGTGGAGCTGACAGATGCCCTGGTGATGGGATGGAATCTGATAATCATAGGAAGGGATGCAAGCTGGTGGGACAGAGCTCGTGACCCCAGAGTAGGCTGTCTCCTGGAGCTTATGCTTGTGCTGACCTCTTACCTGCACTGTCCACCACAGACAGGATAATGCGAGGGCACTGTAGACAGACAGGGAACCATCCTGGCCCTGCAGCTGCACAGCCTCTGCGTGGACTTGACGTGGGTAGGACACAGCAGCCCCTGATCACTGCTAATGGCACTTCGCATTTTTCCATCCAGAGTCTGGTGGGGGTGAAGCCACTTGATAGGCTCCCTGAGTCCACCCCGAAAAGGAACAAGGCGTTTGCACCCTCTTTCTCCATGTGGCTTGGACAGCTGGCTCCTTAAATATTAATCAGGCCCATTGAGATGCAAATATGTGCCCACCACAGAAAGGCCTGCAGCTGCAGGGCTGGCACTGCTGCCCCATGCCCAGGTGCAGCCAAGCAGAGCCAGCGCAAGGGGGTCTCGGCGACCTTCCCTGAGGACAAGTGGGTGTCTGAGGGTGGAGGGGAGGGAGAGGGCAGGCAGTGCGGGGCTCACCTGGTGCTGTTGACTTTGGTGGCCACGTTCCAGGCTTTTATCCTGGGCAGGTAGATGCTGGGCCCACCACGTTCAAAGACTCTTTTGCCTCAGTTGTTCACCTTAGATGGGCCCAGACTGTACCACTGGCACCCTCAGCCTCAACTTTGACTTCAGAAAACTATGGCCCAGTGAAGAAAACTGCGATGACCACAGAATGACCTGGACAGAGTGACAGGCACGTAAGGCTGCCAGCCTGGCTGGTGTGACAGGGCCCTGTGAGAACTTACTTGTCCCAGAGCCACTCCCCTCTTACACTCACGGGACTGAAGACATTTCCAAAGAGAGGAGAGTGTTGGGGAGGGCTGGGCGGCCAGGAAAACCACAGAGTGATAAGGAAGGAAAACATTCAAATCAATGCTATTTGGACAAACACAGCGAGACTTAGGCTGGTTGGCTGAAAAGCAGTTTCCCATTGACGCATTTTTATTATGAACTGAAACAAGTGTGAAAAAGTACACACAACTTAAGTGTGAACTTGGACAATTCCCACAAAGTGGAAATCAGCATAGCCACTGGTCAGGACAGACATGACTGAGTCTGTCCCTTCTGGATAACCATGGCCTGGTTATGACCCCACAGGACTGTTCTGCCTGTCTGGAGGGACATGCAGGTATGTGCAGCTCTGTCCTGCACTCTGGCAGCTGCTATATTCTGGGCCTGGGCAGTAGCACAATTTCCCCCTCATACCGTACTTTCATCAGCATTTCTTTCTTTCTTTTTCTTTTTTTGAGACAGGGTCTCACTTTGTAGTTCAGGCTGGCCCTGAGCTCACTATGTAGCCCAAGCAAGCCTCGAACTCAGCAATCCTCCTGCCTCTGCCTCCCGAGTGCTGGGATTACAGGCATGAGCCACCATGTCCAACATTGTGGTATGTGGTATTGATTGCTGGTGGGCGTGAGTCTCTACGCCCAGCATTGTATGCGGTTACCAGGACTGAACTCAGGACCTTGCGCTTGCGAGGCAGGCGCCGAAACCACTGAGCTAAATCTCTGGCTCGCTCTTTCTTTCTTCTTTCTTTCTCTCTTTCTCTCTTTCTCTCTCTTTCTTTCTTTCTTTCTTTCTTTCTTTCTTTCTTTCTTTCTTTCTTTCTTTCTTTCTTTCTTTCTTTCTCTCTCTCTCTCTCTCTCTCTCTCTTTCTTTCTTTCTTTCTTTCTTTCTTTCTTTCTTTCTTTCTTTCTTTCTTCTTTCTTTCTTTCTTTTTTTGAGATAGGGTCTTGCTTTGTAGTTCAGGCTGGCCCTGGCTGGCCCTGAGCAGCCCAGGGTAGGCTCAAACTCACAGCAATCCTCTTGCCTCTGCCTCCTGAGTGATGGGATTACAGGCCTGAGCCACCATGCCTGGCATTGTGGTATGTGATACTGGGAATCGAACCTGGGTCCTTGCCCTTGTGAGGCAGAAGCCAGAATCACTGAGCTAAATCTCCCAGCATTTCTTTTACTAAGTCAAGCCCTGGCATCATCTTCACTTTATTTATGTGTGCTAGTGTCAACCCCACACAGGTGAATGTTAGCCATGTGCACAGCTTGCTGCCTCTGTGATGCATTAGCCTGAAACCCTGCATGACCAGTATTCAGACTGTAGGACTCAGAGCCATTGCAGCCATGCTGACAGCTCTGACAGTTTATTCACTTAGGGTTCAGGAAGGGAGCCCTGAGCTCCCTTGGCAATCCCTTCCGATGGGTCACACAGTACATCTTTTTTTTTTTTTTTTTTTTGAGACAGGGTCTCGCTTTGTAGTTCAGGCTGGCCCTGAGCTCACTATGTAGCCCAGGCAAGCCTGGAACTCAGCAATCCTCCTGCCTCTGCCTCCCGAGTGCTGGGATTATAGGCGTGAGCCACCATGCCTGGCATTGCAGTATGTGGTATTTATTGCTGGTGGGCGTGAGTCACCATGGTCAGCATTGTATGTGGTTACTGGGATCGAACTCAGGACCTGCGCTTGTGAGGCAGGCGCCAGAACCACTGAGCTAAATCTCCGGTCCACACAGCACATCTTTTTATCTCTCTTCAGCTGTGCTACTACAGGCTACTACAGGTCTGATGATCCATACTCTGGTCTGTATGGCTCATCTGTCCCGCTGATGGATCATTCTTGGTTTTCAGCTGTTAACACAGATCTTAAAAAATCTTTCATTCTTCTTGGGAAGGTCCCTGGGAGAAGAGTGGCTAGTCACACCTGATGGATGTTTAGTGTCTCCAGAGCTGCTGGATCAGGATTCTCTGGCTGCTACTTCACTTCTGAGTGAGGCTTTTGTACCCAGGTAGAGGGGGCCCAGGCATGGGCACATGTGGCTGTGGTTGTTTCTAGCTGTGTTCCTCGCCCTCTGTTAATTACCATGGAGTCACTGCCCTGGGCATTGGGGGATGTGACCCTGTACACTTGGCCAAAAGGGACAGGGTGGTTTGTCTGCCTCATCCCACTGTTGGGCTGTCAAGCCTCCCAGCATGACGATGTCCTGGTGAGTGGACCTCCGGTGCTACCCTGTGGGGGGAGGGTTCTCCCCAGGCAAGGCAACGCTACCCTGAGTCATCGGGTGTCTGGAGTGGGTCCTGTGCCACGGGATCTGCCTTTTAGTAACAGGACCTACTCCTGTGGCTGCTGCAGGGAGAACTGGTCTCTGATGGGGCCACCTTCTTGCCTGCCATGGCTGCCATCCTGGTCACAAGCAGACCCTGAACCCTCAACTCCATACTGAGCACGCCCCCCTCCCCCTGCGCCCTGTGACATTCCTGGTGTCCTCATTCCACTGCCCCGCATGACTCTCACAGGCAGACAGACACATATGTACACAGTGGGTAGTGTCCGTCTGCTGACAGCAATAAGGGGCCAAGTGCCAGTGTGAAAAGACCTTGCAAACATACCAGAGAGGGCCTGCTCACTAACGGCCACCTGTGTGCTCCACTTACGTGAGTGTCCAGAGACAGAAGCAGGGGGGAGGAGCTGTCAGGTGGAAGCAGTGTCCGGGGCGAGGAGGACACCAAGCAGTTGTGGTGGCCTCAGCAAACACCGCAGCTCCTTGAGGTACGGCAGTGCCTGGCTTCCTCCAGGTATCATTAGACTGTGGCCTTCAGCTTCACGCCGGACCCTTCTTTCCTTCCAGCCAGGGCTGTGTGGCCATGGCTCCCAGCCCCTCAACTGCCCCATGGGCTGAAGCCCTCCCTCACCTCCACCGGGCCTGCAGTCCCCAAGGGGTCTGGGCAAGGTTTGGGAACAGCCCTCAGTTCGGCTGAGCATCGCTAGAACCCCGGACCCACTGTGGTCCTGGCAGGGGACATGGACCACTGTGTCTGTGGGGTGTGGGGTCCCTGATATTCCAGCAGCTCCTGCCCCTGCCAAGCTCCCCCTCCCACAGGGCTGGCTCCACCCAGCCTGCCAGTGGGGCCCAAGCCCAGGATGGTCCCCAGGCTGCCAGTCAGCTCCTGGGGCTGCCGCGGGCAGACGTGCTGACTCTGGGCTCACTGCTCTGAGGGCTGTCTGTCCCCGACAGACACAGGCGCCCTGTTCCCCGGGAGCTGGGACACCGTCTCTCTGTTTGCACCTGGGCCGGCCGTCCCCCGGGGGCTGGGAGGCGGGTGTGTGCACAGACCCACACTTGTGCCCACCACGGCTGAGACACCTTGTCCCTGATGGGCCCTTGGTGGTATGGCCAACCACATGGGTGCCAGGCATTGGGAAGCAAGGGTGGGCAGCTGCCCCTGCCAGGCAGGGCAAGAAGGGGGGAGATTCCACCAGGAGCTCTGCTGTCCCCCTCTCTGCAGTCCTGTCCACTTAGTGACTGTGGAGCAGTAAACATTTCTCCTGGGCAAAGGGCTGCCAGCCTGGGGCCTCTGAGGCCGGGGGACGGGGCCACCAGGTGAGGACAGAGGGCTTCTGTCCACACCTCACACACACTGATCTCCTGGGGAGGAGCAGGAAATATGAGCTGACTGTGCGCTGGAGTGGGGACCACGATGATGTCAGCGAGCCCCTCCCCACCTGATGAGGGGGTGTTGGCGGGGACAAGCATACTGGACAGGATGCAGGATGGGAACCAGGCTGCCCACGCAGGCACGGGGTGAACAGTACTGTCCGAGGATATCGAGGACCTCGAGAGGCCCCAGGACAGGGCTGTACCAAAGCGTTAGCTAAGGAGGGTGTCTGCTCCATAAGCTGTGATTCGGTCCCTGGACATGGGGGCCTCAAAGGTGAGGCAGGCCCAGAGCTCCCAGGAGGCCCGGTTCCCAGGGACTCCTCTTTAGGAAAAGGGCCGGGAGAGAGAGGTGACAGGGGTACTTTCTTTTGGGTGGCGATGCCACAGTGGGACTCCATGCAGAACAGAGTGCTGGCTCCGACCTTTATTGGAGAAAGGAAGGCTACATGGGTTCTGCCAGGGGCCATCCTCGTGCTTGGAAGTAGTATCTCAGGTCCTCCAAGCGCAGTGGGGGAAAGTAGGGGCCGATCCTTTTGCGTGCCCACCATTTGCCTTCTGAGGCGTGCTTGCCTCCTGGGCGGCTGAACCGGTACCTCCAGTGCTCTCCACGGACCCACCTGTAGGGGGCAGCACGTCAGCCTGGGATGTGGGTTTCCTGCCCACTTTGCACTGAGATGCAGCTTGTCCAGGGGCCTGAGATCCTCACTCAGGGTGGGTACATTTCACAGGGACCCCAGGCCAGGACCCTGAGTTCCAGCCTACCCAGGCCTCCATGGACGGAGCTGACAGAGGCCCCAGATCCCACTTCTCAACACAACTTGGTCAGACCCTGACCGGGCTTAGATACGACCCATTGTCAGGTTTAGATATGAAATAGGCATGTGGCTCCGAGGGTGGCACATGCTGCATGGAGTTCTGAGGGAACTCTGGGCACCACTCTACTTTCCCTGCCTTGGTGTGGGACAGTGGCAGTGCCAGGTCCTCAGTGGGCATAGGGGAGGGGAGGTAGTGACTGGGTCTCGAAGTTGCTGTCCAAGTGAGGTGACAGTCCACCATCTACATGAGTCAGAATCTGGGCAAGAGGGTGTCCAGGGCAGAGGGGGGTCCGGCCAAGGCAGGCTCTCTGCTGTGGCCATGAGGCCGGCGCCTGGCTGCTCATAGGCTCTTCCCTGACACCTGGCCCAGGGCTGTGTGAAGAGCTGGGAGTCAGCACGGGGGCTGCAGCTGGGCAGTGCTAGGCAGTGTCACAGCGAATCTGCAGCCCTCAGAAGGCCCCTGTCCTGGGGCTGCTCCACCTTTCTTGGACCCTTTGTCTTGCTCTATCCTGTGTAGGGGTGGGGTGGCTGCTCCCCCGAGGAGGATAAACACCCTTCAGTGACAACCACAGTTGGGGCAGAAGGAGATGTCATAGGCTTCTTATGTGCACTGATAGGTAGGGGATGGCTGGGAGGGCCATGACACTGTGCCTAGAATGTTCCAGAGCCCGAAGAACATAGGGGGTCTTCTAGCACACTTAAAACCTGACTCTATGTGTAAGAACCAGTGTAAGATCTGAGCCAGGACCCATGACCACCCAGCCCCTCACCCTGACAAGCTCCACTCTGGGTTCACGGGTACCTTGTCCTCTGGTGCCATCGTACCCCAAGGTGCGGTCCCTTGCCTGTGATAGGTGTCTGGGTTCTTTCCAGTTTTAGGCTATTAAGGTTCTATGAACATTTGCAGGCAGGCTTTGCACAAGCCTGTTTCTCAGGGCTGAATGTCCAAGATGACATCACTGGGGTGCGTGGTGGCTGCAGGTTGTCTGCTCTAGGCCCTGACAGGTTGTTCTACACAGCAGCTGTGCTTCCGGCAAGATGTGTGTCTGGTCTCTGGGCATCTTCGATGGCACCGGGCACTTGTGGTTGTCTTGCCGGCATTCTGACCAGTACATGGTGACATTTCTGTTTTTAATTCTCGATGGAATTCTATGCTTAAGCCACAGATTTGAGGTCAGCCTTCTTTCCTAACAGAGGCATTTAGCACTTCTCCTTGCTGTTTTAGCTTCATCCCACATATGCTGACATACATTTTCACGCAGTCCAGTGGGTGGCGTACTCTGTCGTGTTGGTCAGGTCCCTTGCTTGCTGGTGTCACCTAGCTGTTGGGCCAGCTGTTGCAGGAAGAGTGCTCAGGAGTCCAACGGGGACGCTGGACACCTCTGTTTATCCTTTCAGCCCTGTGCAGTTTTCTCCACACACTGTGAAGCCAGTACTTGGTATACACATTCTCAGAGTTGCCGTCTCCTTGGTGAGTCGACCCTCTCGTCTTTATGTGCTCCCTGTCTTTGTCTCTGAAGTCCATCTGACATGAACCAATCACTGCTGCTTTGCATTAATATATATGAGACACATCTTTTCCTATCCTTTTGTTCTCAGCTTGCCCACGCTGTCATGTTTGGGGTGAATTTCTTATGCACATTACATAGTGGGGTCATTTTTTTTGAGACAAGGTCTTGCTATACAGTTCAGGCTGGCCTTGAATTCATGGGGGATCCTCCTGCCTCAGCCTCCTAGGTGCTAGGATTACAGGCATGTGCCTGGCTGAGTCACAATTTTTAAACTACTCTGCCAATCCCTATTTTTTTTTTTTTTGGTGGAATTGGGGATCGAACTCAGGCCCTTGTGCATCCAAAGTTGGTGTGGTACCACTTGAGCTAAATCCCCAGCCCCCTGCTAATCCCTATTTTTAATTGGTAATTAGACAGTTTATATTTAATGTAACTATGTTAGTCTATTTTTTTGGTTTTTATCCTTTCTTCCTCCTTCCCTCCATTGCTTTAACTTCTGGGCTCAAATGGTCCTTGTGCCTTCAGCCTCCTGAGAGCTGTGACTAGATGTATACCACTCCATCCAGCTACTGTGAGTTTTAAGGTCTCGAGACCCCCTGCCTCCTTATGAGTTACAAAAATACTTTTTAGAATCTTTTTTTGACTTGCCAATAGTGCTTGGGGGTCACTTTGTCCTGACTGCTTCCTGTCGGGAAATTGCTCTAGCTGCTCTTTTAGGGAGGCCATTTTGGTGACAGAATCTCCATCTTTCCTTCATGTGAGAGTGCCCTGATTTCCCACTTTTGCTGAGGAGGCTCTGGATGGCGTCTAGAAGAGGTTGTGCACTGGCCAGTGGGCTCCCCGCTGTCACTGACTGCCTCCCACAGGCAGGGTAGAGTCTCTGGCTGATTCCACAATCTCTTTGCTGTCCTAAGTGTGTTTTGGTGTAAACTTATGTGGAGTTCACCTAGTTCACTGATTGTGTACTTTGTTCTTTGTCAGCCATTACTTCTCCGAGGGCCTGTGACCCAAGAACTCTTGTCTTTGAGGGGCCCAGATGACATGGCCCATGGCTCCAGTGCTCTGGGTGGGGCAGCTGCCATTTCCTGTCTTCCAGGTCACGACTCTTCCTTGTGTCCTCTCCCTCCTGATGCTGAGCCTCCCCCTCTAGGGGCCTGCTTCAGTTACTGTATTTCTCAATTCTAAACTTTCAATAGGTTTTCCTCACATTTTTTTGTTTTTTGGCTGACTGCTGGGTTCATAGCTCCTTATCAAAACACTTCTGAAGCAGCTGCTTTAGGGCATCTGTGCTGTGCCTGGTCAGTTTTCTTAGTGTTGGCACCTACTGACTTATCTCTTGCTCAGTTTAGTATCTTCTTGGTTCTTAGTGTGATAAGTGGTTTTTCATTTGAAAATCGAACAACTCGGAAGGACGTCCTCAGATCTCAAAGGAGCAGATCTCCTCGGGCATTTTGGTGGTGTCTGCTGCCATTGCCCAGTCGCTGTTACCATGTGTAGGAAGTGAGGCAGAAGGAAGACCAGGAACCCACCTCCCCATGGGGCTGTGGCTGGGTCCTCAGGTCCCTTGCTGGTAGCTTCTTTGAACCACTTGGGTTTGCTTTATGTGTAGTACTCAGAGCTTCTGCATGTCCTTGGTAGGAAGGACAGGAAAAGATGCTTTCTTTGGACGTCTTCTTACAGCAGAAGGCTCAGCTCACCCATCTGACAAAGTCCCAGGTGAAATAAATGTAGTCAGGCACATGCTCAGTGCTCCTCAGGGGCCCAAGCTGTGGTGAGGGCCATCATGATGTGGTCCTGCTCCAGCTTCCAAGCAGACAGTCTCATACTCTGGGTTAATTTTAACTGTTTGAGTTGCTTCAGATGTTTCCTCTAAGTATTAGGTCACTACTCCTTCTCATGAAAGAACTGGTTTTTGCATCTTAGTCTTCCAGTGTATCCTTTTAGGTGAGATGTGGTTTTCACAAAGCTCACCTAAACTACTTAGGGTCTCCTGGCTGAGAGCATGATGGTCCAACATGCACTTTCACAGGGAAGCCTGCACACCCTCTGCACCCAGCTCCAGGAGACCAGAGGCCCAGAGGCCCCACAAACCCCTGCTGGGCTGAGGGCTGGGGCCAGAGGCTCTGGCCTAAGGGGAGTACAGACCAGGCAGGAGCCCAGCCAGCTCTGATGCCGCTAACCTGGAGCTGCTAGGACCAGGATGGTCACAGACGAGACCTGCTTGGAGCTTCAGAGGCACTGCTTGGGGACCAGAGGCTCGGCCTCTGCCAAACTGAGAGTGAGTGTCTGCCCCACAGGACTGCACCTACTTGGTCTGTAGGGGCCACCGCACAGGGGAAGCCATCCCATGTGGGAGCCTAGGGGAGCGTGGGACTCTGGGGTGGGTGCTGGCCTGGAGGGACCCAGCCTCGGGGGCGCATAGCTCCATGGCAGCGCGGGATGGGGAGGGGACGCAGCAGCTCGTGTGGCAGGGTTCCTGCCAGACCAGTGCAGCTGCTCGGCAGCCTTGCAGTCCCTGCCTACCCAGGCCTCACAGCTGTGGGTAGTTCTGAGCTGCAGCTGCCCTGAGCTGGCTGAAGAGAGAAACAGGAACGTGTTTACTGTCAGAATCAATGACCATGGGAGGGACCAGGCTAGCTGAGGGCCACGCTGCTCTCAGTCTGAGGTGGCCACTCAGAACACCCAGTCCCCAGTCTGGGGAGAAGCCCACCAGGGACCCCTGGCATCTGCACCCTGCCCAGTGCCATCCCACCCATGCTCACAGTCCTATAGCTGCCCTCCTCACATGGGGTACAGAGTCCCACATGGTCGTTAGTTCCATGAGGATTCAGGTCCCAGAATCAATCCTGTGCTTAGCTACACCATGTACTACTCACCCTTCAGCCCCCAGGAACCCCGATTCTTTTTTTTTTTTTTTTTTGCTTTTTGAGACAGGGTCTCGCTTTGTAGTTCAGGCTGGCCCTGAGCTCACTATGGTGCCCAGGCAAGACACCGCGAACTCAGCAATCCCCCTGTCTCTGCCTCCCGAGTGCTGGGATTACAGGCGTGAGCCACCACGTCCGGCATTAGGAACCCCGATTCTTATCCCCACCCCACAGATCCTGTGTGGGAGTCTGGCTAAGACCATCAGGCCATTTCTACCTCAATGCCACCCTTAGCTCCTATGAGTGCTTAAGCCCACATGGCTTGTGCCCCAGACGTTACCAAGTCATCCACAGGTCAGCCTTGCTTGGGCTGCCAGACTCTGCCCTAGAGCCTAAGCTCAAACCCTCCACCCTCTAAGCCACCTGCAGCTCCGCAGGCCGAGTAAACAGAAGTGCCCCAAGGGGTTCCCTCTACACAGCTGTGCAACTCACACACGTGGCTGTGAAATGAGGCTCTGGCCACTTGTGCTGAGCCCTGGGAACGTCAGTGAGGGGTGTCTAGAAGAGCTGTCTCTGGCTCCTCTTTGTCATGGCCACCCAAGTGGGTGGTCAGTGGGTCCCTTTGGGTCGAGGGCCCCACAGCTAGTAGCACCCTTGTGGGGCTTGCTCCCTGAAGCCTTCCGCTGTAGATGGTGGGAGAAGATGCTGTGTGGGGAGGGGCATAGGGAACATGGGACCTTTGGGCCTTGGGACAGGGTAGGCCAGCTGGGAGGGGCCCTTAGGGTCTTACCTGGGGGGTGCCCGGCCCTCAAAGGGGTTGAAGGCCAGCAGGGACAGGGCTTCAGCATCGTTGGCCAGGAGTTTGCCAGCCAGGTGCAGGATCCACTCATTCTGCTCATATGTCTGGGGGACAGGGTACATGAGGCCATGTGTACAGACCCTGTGTCCAGGTACAGGCCCTCCTGTGGCCCCAGCTGTCATCTGCCACCTGCCTGCCACCCTGAGTTCCTTACAGGTTGGCTGGAGTGCGGACATTTAGATTTCCCTGAAGATAGGTACCACAACCTTGGCTCCCCACTTCCGGCTAACTTGGCACGCAAGAGTCACTCATCACATGCTTGGGTACCCAGCCTCACTGGTACATCCATGGCAGACACTGTCCTTCCTACCTCAGCCCACCTACCCTGGCCTTACCTGAGGGTATACCCTCCTGGGTATTGCCCTGTGGCTCAGTGACAGGAAAAGAATAGAACTGGTACTACCACCCCACCCTCATGCCCAAGGTAAAGGCTGAGGGTAATATGGCCAGACCTGGTTGTCACCTCCCCTGGGAGCCACTTGAGGTGGTGCTCACTGTCCCTGCTGTGTGACAGGGCAGGAGCTGGTGGGGGCACATGTTTACCTGGAAGGCTGCAAACCACATGAGCCAATCCAGGCGGTAGTGATAAGGAGAGATCAGGCACGGCCGCCTCCGGGGGTCTCCTGGCTTGCACTTGAACTCATAGTCCTCCCACACAGCATCAGGGGCACTGGCATTGGTGCTGGCTGTGCCCTGCAGGATCACCTCTGTCCGCTCCTTGGTGATGCTGTGGGAGAACGAGGCACATCCATGTCACAGGTGGGGCCCAAGCCCTGCTTCTCCCTGCGGTACTAGGGTGGTGCAGGGGACACATTTGGCCCAGAGCCTGTCCAGAGCACCGGGCACATGGGCAGAGCCAGGTGTCCCCGGGGCCTCCCCATACCTTCCGAAGGCCCCGTAGGTGTTGACGATCCGCAGTGGACTGAAGGAGGTGTTCATAACCTGCCTGGAGCTCAGCAGGTTGAGGACCACAGGCACACTGAGCCACGCCAGCAGGATGCCCAGCGCAAGGTTGGCCACACGCCGCACCAAGCAGCCTAGCGGGGGGTGGGGTGAGTGCTTATGGCCAGGTGCCCTCCAGCTACCCCTCATCCCCAGCCAAGGCTGAGGGCACAGGGTCCCCACACAGCAGACACCTCCCACCCCTGACATGAGGGAAGAGTTAGGGACAGGGTCACCTACCATATCTTGGCTCAGGCTTGGCCCCTTCAGCCTCCTCCTTCTGTATCCTTAGGACTTGGTCCTTTACGCTGCCTGGCCCCGAAGGGAACAGGAATCCCAGTGTGGCGTCATCAAAGCAGGAGAGGCTAGGCACGATGGTCAGCCAGTTCAGAAAGCTTAGGTTCCCGCTGAGGATAAGGACCACCTGGGGATGGGCCCGAGGGTGAGGCAGGGCTGTGGGACACAACCTGTGCCCGTCTAGCCCTGCTCTCACAAGGCAGGATGAGGATAGGCTAGAGTCTACTCTCTTGGGGTTCTCGGGTATGAGGCCCAGGGAAGTGAGCTCATGGGACACAGGATTCCTGGACTTCGAGGGTCAGAGGAGACACAACTTCTGTATCCAGTCTCCAGTGGATGGGCATTTGGGTTGTTTCCAAGATTTAGCTATCACAAACTGAGCTGCTATGAACATGGGTGCACATATGTTGCTATGATATAATCTTTTTCATTCTTTCGTGTATATTTCTAGCAGGGCAGGGCCACCTGCCATCTGGGACCTCTAATCCTAGTTTTTTGAGGAATCTCCACACTGATCTCCACAGTGGTCGCACCAGTCTGCATTCCCACCAACAGTGGAGAAGGGTTCCTTCCTCCCTGCAGCCTCTCCAGCATTTATTGCTGGTTAATTTTGCAGTAGCAGTCATTCTTTGTGGAGTGAGATGAAATCTCAGCGTTGGTTTCATCTGCATCTCTCAAATGACCAGTGATGTTGAGCATTTCTTCATATGCTTCTTGGTGGCTTTTACTTCTTTCTCAGAAAAGTGTCTGTTTATTTCAGATGCCCATTTTTGAATTGGGTCTTTTAAATTTGGGGGGGTTGCTGATTTTTTAAAGCTCTTTATATATTCTAGATAGTAGCCCTTTGTCTGAGAAACAGCTAGTAAAGATTTTTTTCCCATGTTGTTGGTTGTCTTTTAGCAGTGTCAGGGGTTTCTTTTGCTGTGCAGAAGCTTTCTAGTAGGATGAGATCCCATTTATTGATTTCTTCTGCTAGTTCTCTGCTACAGAGGTTTTGCTCATAAAGTCTTTCCCTAAGCCAATGTCTCCAAGAGTTCTACCTAACCTGTTTTCCAGCAGGTTCAGTGTTTCTGTTTTAATGTTTAGATCTCTAATCCACTTTGATTTTAGATTAGTACACAGTGACAGATAGGTCTAGCTTCAGTCTTTGGCAGGTTAAAGCCCAGTTTTTCCAGCACCATTTGTTAAAGAGGCTGTTAAAGAGGGGCACAACATGAGCCTATTTCCAGAGCCCCCTTCCCTTGGGCCATTCCAATGGGGGCTCAGGTGTGGATCCCATGCCCACAGAGCACGGTGTGAGGGTGAGTCTCACTTCTGACAGTGCTCTGTGGAAAGTCCCTGAGACACTGTCTGCTGACATGGCCGACAGATCCGGCCGCACTCAGATCCCGGTCCGGCTCACACCAGCACGCCCTGGGTAGCCCCTCCTTCTGCCTTGCTTTAGTAAGAAGGATGGAATTTGGCATAGAAATAGGCCCCATTTCAGCCTTTACCTTTAAACCAACTATACCAATACCAACAGGAAGACACATCCACCTTACGCATGCAATTTGGCAACTTCTGAATAATATTTACAACAGTGCACAGGGCACACTTTGGGCACCTGTCCTGTTGCTGTCTGGCCTTTCCTGAGCTTCCCAGAAAAAGTCTCACAGTAGCTTCCTCTGCTTGACAGGGTGCAGTGAATGCCACTGGGGTGTGGGAAAGTGTCACTGGGCGGGAGGAGGGAGCCCAGGGCCTGCTCCTCCTGGGTGGACGTGGCTGAGACCCCAAGGATGTGCAGGACAGGGTGGCTGGGTGGGCTGCGAAGCAGGCACAGGCTGAATGGGGGAGGAAACTGTTTTTCAAAGTGGCAGCAAGGCTTCAGTCTCCACCCGGGGCACGAGGGCTGTGGTCGTGCCTCACCAACACGTGGTATCACCAGCATCTTGACGTTGGTGGGTGGAAGACTGGAGTGACAGCAGATGCCAAAGCTGCTCTGAGCCCAGGTGCATCTGTACATCCTCCTGGAAGTGCTCTGAGCCCAGGTGCATCTGTACATCCTCCTGGAAGTGTCTTCAGGTCTTTTCCTCTAAGAGAACAAGTGTCTTGTGACCGAGCCCTTGGGTTCTTCTTACATCCCGTCACACCTGTGCATGCTATGATATGTTCTGCAGACTCATGGCTCACCTTTTTGGCATCTGGGTTTAAAATTAATGAAGTCCAGTTTATCAGCTTTTAGGTTTTACAGTGTGTGTGTGTCCCATATAGGATGCTGCCTACCTAAGGCTGTTCTTCTAAGACAGGGACTGGAAACCCTTTAGAGTTTCTAATGCAAATGAATAGCCCAGTGCAGTATGCGAGCCACCACTGTCCTAAGAGCTTCAGGTCCACTTTCTGCTCCGCAGGTAGGGGTGGAGGTATGGTGGGGGTTGGGTTTCAGAAGCCCTCCTTCCTGAGGACAGAGCTGGCTTAGCAGCTACCCTCACTCAGTAGTGGAGGAGTGAAATAGCTGGGCGACCTGATCAAGTCCAGCACAGACCCAAAGGAACAGATCTGGAGTTGAGGGGGCTCCTAGGCGAAGGAGAGGGCTAACAGGGGTGGGGAGGAATGCCCAGAGTTAGAGGGCAATGTGCAGTGCTGACTGAGGGCCACGTGTGTGGGCCACGTGGAAGGGAAAAGACAAGCACAGGGGAGGCAACCGCTGCCGGCTCCTTGGCACACCTGCCTTCCTTAACACGGGCACAGTGGGGGCAAGGATGGAAAGAGACTATGAGACTGTTTTCCTTAGCGTCCCAGCCTGGCCTGCTTTGTGGAAGCGCCTCGGGATTGGACCTCCACTGGGTGCACTGGCTGGTGAAGGGGCACTATTCTCCAGGAGCCCATGCACAGAGCAGACACCTCTGGCAGAAGACCACTCCCCTGAGGCTCAGCCCTAAGGCCCTAGCACTGCTACGGTTTCTCACTGTGCGGCTGATGAGCTCAGGGTAGATGCTGTACCTGTGGTTTCGGCTCCACACCAGGGAGAGGGGCCATGGTCAGTGTGACGGGAAGGAACCTCAAGGCCAGTACAAACTGCTAGGTACCAAACAGACAGGAAAACTGTCCGGAGATACTTTTCTGTGGGTGCTGGGGGACCCCAAGCTCCAAGAGGGGAGTAGAGCATGTCCCAGACCCGACACAGAGAGAGCAACCTGGAAGGCAGGGGATGAGGGAACAGAAGGAATGAAACACATGAGCAAGAATATCTTTGAGTCACGGGTTGGGCCTCAAGTCAGGGAAGGGACAGGAGCAGGAGAGCGGGGCACAGAACCCGGCGAGCGCACAGGCCAGACTGCAGGATTCTAGTGACCCAAGTGCACAGACTGGCTGAAAAACAGGCACACAGCAGGCGCTGAATGGGCCTAAACCACCACTCGGATTGAGGCCACTGCGCTCCTGCCCAAAGGAACCTGAGGACAGCACCTGAGGGATGACAGAGACAGTGCTCAGACTGAAAAGTGTGGCAGCACTGGCTCCATCTAGTCACAGAGACTGTTGCAAATGTAAGCCATGATCAGGACAGGGAAGCCAAAAGAATCAGAAACAAGTATGTGAGAAGGTTAAAATAGCTATTGTAAATGCTTCAAAACTGCAACTGTGTTTTCTTTTAAATTTAAGAGAAAAATGAAAGCAATAAAGAAGAACCAGCAGTGATTTCAGAGGTGAAAAGGTGATCTATGAGGTGGGAAACTTCTGGATAAGCTCCAACAACAGCAACACTTTACACAGACACCATGAACAACTGAATGGAAGACAGTGTAGGTATCATGGGCTGAAGCAAAGCATGCCAGGCTGCAGGAGGGATGTGCAGGGGTTAGTCCACATGTAGTTTAAGAGGGGCACAGGGCCAGGGATTTAGCTCAGTGGTACCACTGCCTGCCTGGGAAGCACAAGGTCCTGAGTTTAATCCCTGGTTACACACACACACACACACACAAGCGCATGCACAGACTAGCAGAAAAAATATGAAGAAATAGGCCCCAAATTTCCCTAATTTGATGATGATAATAATATAGGCACAGATAAAGAAGAAGCCTAGGAAAGCCAGAGTAGACTAAAAAAAAAGCATACAAGGGCCGGAGGGTTGGCTCAGTGGTTCTGGCGCCTGCCTCGCAAGCGCATGGTCCTGAGTTCGATCCCCGGTAACCACAAACAATGCTGGGCGTGGAGACTCACGCCCACCAGCCATCAATACCACATACCAACAGTGCCGGGCTTGGTGGCTCACGCCTGTAATCCCAGCACTCAGGAGGCAGAGGCAGGAGGATTACTGAGTTCGAGACTTGCCTGGGCTACATAGTGAGCTCAGAGCCAGCCTGAACTACAAAGCGAGACCCTGTCTCAAAAAAAAAAAAGCATACAAGCTACATCTTAATCCAACTACTCAAAACCAGGGACAGAGAAGGTCTTCAAAGCAGCCAGAAAGGAAAACACCACAGAGAGGAGTGAGGACAAAGAACTGTGGACAGCACAGCAGTAAGGAAGCCGGGAGAAGACAGTGGCAGGGCATGAAGAGCAAGGGTGGTGGAGGGTGAATCTTTTCTCGGCATGAGCTGGGATGACTGTGTCCTGCCCCTGAAGTGGCCGAGAAGCAGGAAATCTGAATGACAGCACTGGCTTTCCTAGGCCTCCAGCTCATGGACGGCAGCCCTGAGTGTGCTCATGAGGGAGCCGTAGGCCCGCAGCCTGTGTCCTGGAGGCCTGCTCTGTCCCGAAGGTGCCGCTGGTGTAGCTGCCCTTGCGGCCTCTCGTCCTGGCAGAGGGTGACTCTGACGAGTGCACCAGAGGCTCCTCTGTCTTCTAGCTGACCTCAGCCTTGGCGGGAAGCTCTCTGCCACTGTCTCTCCTGGTTGCAAAGCCCGAGTGACAGCCAGTTGCCAGAAGGAGGCTGGGGAGGCTGTCACAAACACGCAGCTGCCCCTGTGCCCACTGGGGCTGGGAAGGCCACTGTGGCCTGTGGCTGCATACACAGAGCAGCCCAAACGTTTCTTCCTGCAGTTTCTCATATCTAGATGCTCCCGCCCCAGCAGACCCAGGTCCGTTCTGTCTCTCTGCGCGGTCTGCACATACTCTGGTCTCCTGGGGCTACTCTGTCCCACCACTTGCCAGACCTGCCTGGGGAGTTCTGAGTAACACCCAGATTTCCCCACCTGGGGGTCCTCCATCCTCCCTTCAGATTCCTGACCCCCTATGGGGAGAGGGACACAGCCTGAGCTTCTTTCTGAAGACCCCTTACTCTGGGCCATTTCCCATGGGAGCTCAGGTGACGATCACACAGCCACAGAGCACGGTGTGAGGGTGAGTCTCACTTCTAACAGCGCTCTGTGGAAAGTCCCCGAGACGCTGTCTGCTGACATGTCCGACAGATCCGGCTGCACTCGGATCCGGGTCGGCTCACACCAGCACCCCCTGGGTAGCCCTCCCATCTGTCTGTTGCTTTAGTAAGAAGGATGGAATTTGGTATAGAGCAGTTAGAGTGCTCTGAGGGGATCTTATCTTTCTTGTTTTCCTCTTAGTGTCCCTGCAGCCCATCTCCTTGGAGGGACATGAATCTCATCACAGCCCATCTGTGTTTACCGAGCGCTGCAGAGCCCCAAATGTGCCTACAGTGTGATCTGCAGAAGACTGGAATGAGGCATGTGCAGTGCTGGGGGCGGAACGCCAAGTAGTGACCTGGGCTGGGGGGGGGGGACACAGAAAATGTTGTGGGGCCAAGCAACATGACCCTGAATGGAAGGGGTAGGTTTTGGGGTATCCTTGTGGAGCTTGCAGCTCCCAGAGAGGGCATGTACCCACTAGCAGCTTCCACAGAGCATCCTTAGGTGGTCACAGGGACCCCCACAAGACACCCCACACCCCTGGGGACTAGCCCTATGACAGGAACCAGGACTTCAGTCAGCACATGCAGTGATCAGGAAAAGTAGAAGCGCATGGCAGGACACAGAGAAGAGGAATGTGGTGTGAGATGTCACATGTGTCTGAAGTCCAGGAACAGCTGATCAAAAGCCACATGTTCACGTAAGGGCATGTCACTCATTCAACCTTAAAAGGGAATCACCTCATGCAAGTGGTGACACAGACAAGATTCAGGCACTTGGGCTCACTGAAGGGAGCTCAGAGGTCCACACTGAAATTCTGCATACACAAACATGCAGGTGGGACGGGGCAGACCTCAACAGTGGTGAGGAGGTGGGCCCTGCCAGTGCTGTGGGGTAGGAGTTCTAGGGTCAGGCGTACTGCCTGCACAACACTGAGAATGTGCTTAATACTGCTGGAGCATAGTTTAAAATGGTAATGTTTTTTCACCACTCTCAAAAACATAGGGGCACACATGGTCAGCTCTGGGGATGGGGCTGCAGCTGGGACCTGGCCACAGGTTTGGCTGGGCTGTGGGGGCTGAGAGTGCTTCACAGGCCTTTGTCTCTAGATGGAGTCAGTGGGGGTGGGGTGGGGTGGTGTCAGAGCAGGCCTGGTGAGGGCGTGTCTCTCAAATGCTGCTTTCCCAAGCCCCTCCCTTCCCTCACAGCCTCTGGCAGAACCTCAGGCCCAGCTCGCCTCCTCCTTGAGAGGACTGATGCCCCAGGAGGCTGTGGATGTTGGTGCCGAAGATGCCCTCGGAGCCCGGGTACCATGCTCCTCTGTTCCTTCTCACATGCACTTCTCCAAGAAGCTAGTGGACCCTGTGTCCTTGCAGAACCCTCTGAAGCAGCTGTATAAACTCAGTGTGGGAGGAGGTGACCTGCTTGCACCCCATTCTTCCCAAAGGAAGGACGCCAGTGCTGGGGAAGTTATATCCATATTTCAGAGTGTACAGTCATCCTCAACCCCATACCATGTTGTCTCTAAACTGTCTGTGGTCACCTGCTCTTGGGATGGCACCAAACATGCCTTGCCAGTCCCCAGTCCAAAACTCCACCCTGTCTGGTTGATGTCAGACTAGACCCCAGAGAGGAGTCATGGCCCCAGGCATCTCTGTTTTATCCTGGACATGACATGGGCTAGAAAGGATGACAGGGACACATCTGGACCTTTGAGGTATATGGAGGCGGTCACTGGGCTGGGCTTTCTGGAATAAGCCCAGGGGTTCAGATGGAGGATGACTCCTCTCTGCCCCTGGCTAGGCCAGTGCCTCACCTCTGCACCAGGGAATGTGTGTAGGGGCTACTTCAGGGCAGCAGACACAGAATAGAGGCCATACTTGATGCAGATGTGGAGGTCCCCAAAACTCTCAGACAGTGGGGTTGTGGGGTGCTTGGCTGCTGGCCTGGGTGGATGGATACTTATCTTGAAATCTGTGGGATCTGGGTAAGTTTTACCTGAGACAGTGCTCCAAGCTACTGGCTCAAAGGTCAGAAGAGGTCTGCCCTCCCAGATAGGACCCTTTCTAGGCCACAAGGGACACAAACCACTTGTTTAAGTAATGCAACGATAATGTAATGATGTTTAAGTAATGCAAAGAGCAGAGCAGGGGGCCACTCAGTGCAGCTGAGGTGTCCTGATGAACTGGAGGGCGGATGTCAGCAGTGGCCTTGAGCTACAGGCTGAGCAGACCTGTATTCCTTGTCAAGGCTGCATCCAGTGGGGTCCTCTGTACTGCCTTTGTACCAAGACCTGGAGCCAGTGTGGGCAGCTCCATATTTTCCACTAGGAAAGGTCAGTGGGAGCTGCTAGCCAGGGAGGATTCCTTGGCCTGCAGAGCCCACAGCAGGGACACTTCTCCAGAAGCTGAGCCTCTTCACAGCACCTCCTCCCACTACGGGGTCCACTGGACACAGGGCTGAAGATGGCTCAGGCTGCCATGTGCATAGGAACGCAAAGTAGTGACCTCAGCTCGGGTATGACATAGATGCCCTGTCCTCCTGAGAGTGACCTCTGAAGAGGTCACCCTGTGGTCCCTGGGCATGAGGAGGAGGAAACCCTTGCTGTCAGGACTCTGAGATCCACTAGTCCAGGCTGGGCACCCCCTTTATGTGTCCATGCAGCCCACCTTGCTGTGATTGGTTGAGTACCTAGCACCCTTCTTGGAACATGAAGCCCATTAGCTCTGTCTGTGGTGGGACAGGTGAGTAGGAAAGAGGCTTCAGAATATTCAGATAGGGGAGCATCATTCAGCACTAAGGAGAAAGGAGTGATCCAGCCATAGAAAGACACGAGAACCTTAATCATGTGATGAGAAAGGACAGGCTGATCAGAAGATGCAGAGTGATTCTTATGCTTGGATGTCTGCAAAGGGCAGAAATATAGGGACAAGAGACAGCCAAGGGCTGCCAGGGGTTCAGGGATGGAGGATGAACAGACAGGAAGAACTCAGCAGGGTGAATGAGAGCACTGTCTGACACTGTAGTGGTGGACATGTGTCCTCTTACACGTGTCTAGATCCACAGAACACACTGCATAGGAGGGACTCTGGTACAGGGTGTGGACTTTGGTTAATCACCTGTCACTGTGGGCTGTGTGAGGAGTTTGTAGTGAGTGGTACAGGGAACCTCTCTGGTCTCTGCACAGTGTTCCTATAAACCTAAAATTGCCCTATGAGGAGTCTTTAAAAAAGCAAACAGAAAAAGAATTGAAACACTAGAGCAACAAGAGGAGGTGAACCAATGGGAACAGAGCCAGGTTAAGCATTCTAATGTGCTTCAGGTTGTCACAGTGGCCAAGATGTACACAAGTATGGGGCCAGTTAGACAGGGCCCAGCTCAGATGTGAGAATGAGGATAAGAGGGGGGAGCAACACAAAGATCCAGATTCTGTAACCCCATGGAAATATTACAACCTTTGTTTGGCCAATAATCTTGAAACCAGTTGAAATGGTCAAATTTTGGGACACAGTTGCCTCCCAAAACTGCTTCGCAGAGGAGGCTACATGTTCTGCAGCCATGGAAGGCCTCACCCCAGGACTCACAAACCCATGCCTGGTGTTGTCTGCCTTAGAGGAGAGGCCACCTGCCTCTTGGAGAACTCAGAGAGCAAGGCTGTCTCCACTTGTGCAGGGAGGGTGACACCACAGACAGCAAATTCATGTGGCAGAGTGAGGAAGGAAAAGCAGACAGGCTTCATTTGCTGACAGCCATGACAAATCCAAAACAAAACACTGGTGAATTAGATCCAGTAATATATTAAAATTTACACAGCATGGCCAAGCTGGGTTTATTCTAGGAACATAAGTTGGCTTGACAAAGGCAGGAGTAACATAACTCACCACATTAGGAAGTTGGAGAAGGAAACCCAGGGGACCCTGTATAACTGATGGGGAGTTCATCTACCAAGCTCAGTGTCTACTCCTGACCATGAAACAAAAACTGCAACCCTGAAACAGAATTCCCTTGTTAACCAGCGTGAGAGAGAACACAATGCTGGCAGCTCCAAAACCTGGACGACACTGGTAGACACCAGGTGTGCTGTGGGGAGAGGAGATGAGGCTACCGGTGTGGTGCACAGTTTATGATCCTGCACAGCAAGGGAGAAGAGGCGGGAGCAGAGCCCACAAGTGACAGGGGATACCGCTACCCTTCCCAGCAGTGTCATCAGAGAGCCACACACATGGTGACTGTCACTTAATGCAGACCCATTCTGAAGGCCAGTAGCACACCTACAACACAACTACAGTAACAAAGGGGAAGAAGGTTTGGGTAAAAGAGATATCCACTTACAATATCAACGAAGATGAGTGTTACAGAACAAATATGCCCAAACATGTATGAAATAGAACTACATGGACATTATGCACCTATGAAGGTACGGGGCATATGTCCCTCTCTGGAGAGAAGTTTGCAGTATGCAAAGAGTTCTGAATACATCAGTTTTTCCAATGGACTCACCATGGCTACTGGAGACAAACCCCAGGAGGCACCACTTGCACCCTGACACAGCTCACATGGAATGACTAGTAGTAACAACAGAGTGAGGATATAGAGCCATGGGGGCCCAGTCTGCTGGAGGAGGTGGAAGGATGCACCACTTGTAGGAATAAGCACATACCTCCCTATGGCCCAGCAGGGTCCCTGAGAGCAGGTCCCAGACAGGTGAGTACACAGGGGCCATGACAGGTTTATAGCCAAGAAATGGAACAGTCCGGAGTCTACAACAAGCTTGATTCCCCCACTGCTGCCCCCATTGGATACAGCTTGTCCTTCTGGGGAGTGAAGTAACCATAGGGACAAGTGGCTCAGGGCAGAGCCAAACAGTACAAGGGGCTCAGACAGGTGTTGTTGTGGAAGTGGGACTGAAGGAAGGGCACAGGGGCATGGCTCTGGTGGCCTGGGCACAGGTGTCAGAATATGCTGGAGATTGCACATTTCACTGCATTTTGGTTATACCTCTGTAAAATAATATGTAAGACAGACATTTTAAAAATCTCATCTCTGATTTCCTTGGAAGTTGGTAAGTGGATTTCAGATGTCATGAGAAGTGTGGTGCCTGAGGTCAGCAAGAGCCGGGGAGGCCCCTCAGGATAGGAGGGGGCAGGAGTGGGACCAGGTGCCTGCATCTTGGGTAAAATGGGGATGTTTATAGCATGCATCCCCAAGGAGACAGCGTGAGATGGGCCCTACAGAATACCAACTCCCAGGTACCGACATCTACATGTGTCAGGAAACTTTTGGAACCTAAGGAGGAACTAGGATTAGATGCAGTGAGGGCATCTGTGCTGGGCTGTGGTATGTCTAATCAGGCCTGTGTCTGCCCCTTGCCCTCCTACACAGATGCTCTCAGGAAGGAACAGAGCTTGCCCAGGACCAGGGGATGAGATTTTGCCACTGAGGTCACCGTCCCTGGTGCTGGGAGCCAGGCCTGTTTACCCCAGTCCTCCCTATCAAAGGGTTAGTGAGAAACCATGAGGTTATCGGAGCCTCTATAGATGCATGGAGACAGGGTAGTAGCAAGTGGGTGCACTCACCTGAAAGAAGATCTGTAGCACCCCATGGAGGAGGCACAGGCGGCGCCCAAGGAACACAAAGAAAGGCACCAGCAGCTCCAGGACGTGGTTGCTGAGTGTCTCAAAGCGGTGGAACCACCAGGGTGACTGGTGCAGGAAGTAGGCCAGGGGGTTGGGCACAGGCTGTGTCTGTAGGGACAAGAGAGACCATGATCCTCCATGCTGATGGCAGGGGCTTCAGGGATGGCACATCACTTGGCTGTAGCCCCTCCTGGACTAGGCTTGCACAGACAGAAAGAGGTGCCTGGCCTGTCTGAGAAGGGCCAGGGCACTTCTGTGGGTGGTAGGTTTTGAAGCCATAACAAGGTATTTTCTCTCTGTTATTATTTAAAAGCAAAACCACACACTTTAATAGAAGGAATCATGCCTTTAAACCATGGGTCCAAATCAGGAGCATAGCCTGGGGAAGGCTGCTGCTCCCTGACTGCAGCTGGAGCCCAGGATGGCACCCGCCGCCACTGCCAGGAGACCCCAGGGCTGCCTGGTGTGCATATCCGAGGACCATGTCCACTTCTGGGCTCAGCAAGGTCCTGAGGTCCCTCTGTCTTCCTGGTGTGCGTGTGGGGGTGGGATGGGGCACTCCCATAGGGTTGCAGAGGCTTTTTTCGAAGGACTAGGACTTGAGCACAGGCCCAGATATAGGGGATGAGGGTGTCATATATAGCACCAGGTGACTCTAAATGGGCAGAAGGAGGTCTGCTGCAAGAAGGAGCAAAAGCCATTTGGAGAAGGAGCTTTCACCTTGGTCCTTGGAGTTCCTCTTGGGATTTAGCTGTGTGGTACTCCACGAAGCCTGAGTGTGGAGCCCTTACCTGGGCTAGCCACAGTGACTATACAGGTCACACCTCCTGGGGCCCTACATGAGCCCTCCCTTGTGCTTATCCAATCTTTAGGAAAGTAAAAACTGGCAAAGTAATAAACAGCTAACTGAGGCAGGACTGAGTTATGCTACAGAGGGGTCCCCGGCAAGCCGGAGCCCAAGGGCGGGACTCAGTGGCTGAGTCCCTGTGGGTCTGTCTGTAGTTCAGCCCTGGCCCATGACCCTTTACCTTGTTCCTGACGTGTCACCCACAGACCCAGACAGCAAGACTCTGTGGCCCCCACCAGCCCCAGGGCATCCTGGTGGAGTGTCTCCTGGAGCTCTGGGCATACCTCCATGGACAGGCAGGGTCTATAATCATGGCGTTTAATTCTACCTTCCTGGGCAGAGGGGGATTTGTAAGTACCATATAGAAACAATGATATCCAAGGAATATAAAGGATCTAAGGATGGGTGGGTCAGTGCCCTCCTGGCTATGATGTAGACTTCTCAGGATAGAGAGAAGCAGTGGGTGAGGAAGCAGCCATGGCTCCTCTATGGGCCCTGTAGGCTAAGTGGGCACAGAAGTTTTCTGGATCCAGAAGGTCATAAGCCTGCTTAACAGGGAATGGTTCCTACAAATTTGCTTAAGATTTACCTGGTTTGCATCAGTTCACAGAAGGCAACACTGTGACGAAATAAAACACACTGAGTATGGCCAGGGGTTTAGTTCAGTGGTTCTGGCATCTGCCTTGCAAACACAAGGTCTTGAGTTTGATCCACAATGCAGGCATGGTGCCTTACGCCTGTAATCCCAGCACTCTGGAGGCAGAGGCAGGAGGCTTGCTATGCGTTCCAGGCTAGCCTGGACTACATAGTGAGCTCAGGCACAGCCTGAACTACAAAGTGAGACCCTGTCTCAAAAACAAACAAAAACCAAAAAAGAAAAACACTGAGTAGAGACATAGCCCAAGAAGGTGGTAGGAGACCAGCTCTGTGGGAGAAAGGCCCAGGGGTGCCTGGGGCTTCAGGGTGTCACCTTGGCCATGAAGTGAGAGTGGCGGCAGTAACAACAGTGTTGGTGGCTGATAAAGACTGGACTCCCTGGCAAGGAGGCCCAGTTTTCCCAGGGCCCACCTCTGCTGGGTGTCCCGGGCCCTCTGTGGACTGAAGACCTGCCTGGGCTGTAGCGTCTGCTTCACAGGCCCAGCGTCCTCACCTTGGCTCACAGGGACAAAACTTCCTCTGCACTGAAGCCTGGCTGTGAGGTGTGTGTGGAGGGGGTTAAGATCACATCTTGTGAAACACAAAGAACTAAGGGCGCTGACACTTGTGGCCCTGTGGAAGCATACTGCTGGCTCTTTAGGGGGTCAGTGAGAACGTGCCACACTCAGGATACAGTGTAGCCCAGACAGCGGGTCACATCTTACAAACGTGAAAGGAAATAATCCAAACCCAGAAAGTCATGAGAACAGGAAGGTGATGATTTGTAAGGGAAAGCACTGTTGGGAGATACATATCTGTCCTAGTGTTCAAGCACCTCTTCCTGCCCCTGCAGAGAAAAGTCAAAGGAAAGAAAAGGCTGGTCCACTGTTTTCTTACCTTTGTAAATACAGGTTCTGTATTGTAGGTTTTAATCCAAAAGAGAATGCTGTAATTCTTTCCTGGAGAATAGATTCAGCCTCCAGATACTTATTTTAACTGAAGACCATACTGCTTGTCTCTTACCCACTGACTAGGCATCATCCACACCAGCCCAGGCAAAGAGGCCTCGAAGAAGTAAGGTGGCACATGGATGCTCAAGGCAGGTCCATGAGCTGAAATCTGAATTCTCAGTCTGGTTTAGGGTGAAAAAACCCTTCCACAGTGCTGATGACATGTCCAGGGGACACATGAGCTCTTGATGGAGTGGGAAGGTCTCCCCACATGGATTGATGACATGAGGCCTTGGTAAGGACTCTGTGGATATAGAAGCAGATTGGTAGCAAGGATTCTCTGGTGACTGGATCTTGGAGATATGAGGCCCAAAGCTGTGGCTGCCACCATGCTATAGGGGTCACCACACGGTTCTTATGAGCATGAGCTGCCTGGCTGCTGTTAGCTTCTTCCCAAGGTAACGGGAGATAAGAGAAAGGAAATAAGCAACACAGTGGTGAGTGGGATATAAAAACACTTCAAAAATAGTCAGGTCACTTAACATAGTTCCCCAGGGGTGCTGGTTCCCCAGATGGTGGTGGCTGGAGGCTCCCATGTGGGTGTACACATGCTGGGCTCACCACAGGGACAATCCTGCATCCCTTGCCCTTGATCCCCAGCTGACTTGCCTTCACCAAGATAATATATGGTGATATCCCAAGACAGGCCTTATGAAGACCAGCCCATGAGAAAAGCTCCTCTGAGATCACTCCCTCTGAAGAAAGTCACCCCACTATAAGGTGATGAGACCCACTGTGAGGTGAGGTCACCTGTGATGTGGCATGGCCACATAGAGCAGCAGTAGGGTTCCAGAAGGGGAATAGAGCTCTCCTGGGCTGGCCATCATCCAACAAGTAGGAGAAGTATGTTAGCTCACAGCTTTGGACCTCACAGCGTGCAGAGATGTAATTCTTGACATCAGCCTGACAGGAGCAGCACTCAGGAGCAGAGGGTGTGACTGTCACAGAGGCTGTGCCTGTCACAGAGGCTGTGCTGGTGCGAATCCAAATGCAGCACTGTAACTTCGGGATGTTAAGTGTAATCCCCATGGTAACCGAGAAGAAAACACTATAGAAATTGCAAATTAGAAATCAGAAAGGAACTCAAACATTCCACATTAAAAATTACTAGGCCGGGGATTTAGCTCAGTGGCACCATACCTCCCTGGCAAATCCAAGGTCCTGAGTTGGAACTCCGGTACCAAAAACAAAACAAAAATTTGTACTAGCTAGGATTATCAGCAGATAAGAAGTTGGGGAGGAGTAGATGGGTGGGGAAAGACTCAGCCACAGGGACTATCTACAAGAGAACTAAATACACACAGGAGTGAATTGGAGAGGTGCAAAGAATCAAGTGACTCGTGGGACATGTCAGGTCGTCAGATACACTTGTAACTGGACACTCTGAAAAAAGAGGAAAGGGTATAGACAATATCTGGAGAAACACTGGCCAAGTGTTTTCCAAATGGAACCTACAAACCAACAGATGCAAGAAACTCAACAAACTGTAAGCATGAGAACATGAAGACTATGAGATCAAAGCACATCAGGGCAACCTGCTCAAAGCTAGTGAGAGAAAGAAGATCTTATGATCAAACAGAATGAAGATACACCACAAAAGGCACGAGGACATCTCATGGGAAGTAATGTGACAGAGGAGAAGGTGTCAGCCTGGAACCCTGCCCAGCAGCAGTTTCTCTCAAAAGCCATGGTGAAACAAAGCTTTGTTAGACAAGGACAAGCTGAAAGAACGTGTCACCAGCACACCTACAGTAAGAGAGTGTAAAGCAATCTGTGAGATGTGAAAAAATATGAGTTGGCAGTCTGGATCTGCACAGATGGGTGAGTAGTCCTGGACATGTGAAGTGCACAGACAAACAGGCTTTGCAACTTAACTATATATCTTAAAAAGATGATGTGAGTGGGCCGGGGATTTAGCTCAGTGGTTCTGGCGTCTGCCTTGCAAGCGCAAAGTCCCAAATTCCTTGCCAATAACCACACACCACAATGCTGGGCAAGGTGGCTCACGCCTATAATCCCAGCACTTGGGAGGCAGAGGCAGGAGGATTGCTGAGTTTGAGGCTTGCCTGGGCTACATAGTGAGTGCAGGGCCAGCTGCACTACAAAGTGAGACCTTGTCTCAAAAAAAGAGAAGATGATGGGATTGTCTAAAGAAAAATAATAAAATATAGTGTATATAGTGGCTTATAACATATGCAAAAGTAACTGTGACAATAATAGCAAAAGAGCAAGAAAGGGAAAATGGCAGAATATTACTGTAAAGTTCTCTTAGCATTTTTGAAATAAAGATAGTGTAACTTGCAGGTACACTAGAATGAATTAAAGATACACATACTCCAAATCCTAAAATAACCACAGAAATAAAACAACAGAGTCAGAGAAAATAAACCATAGAAAAAATTTTAGGGGTCTACTCAGTCAAAACGAGGCAGAAAAAGTTGAGGAAAGAAATAAGACAACAGATCGATCTCAATCCACATCAAAGGTCAGGTTTGATGCAAATGATCTAAATACCCCAGAGAAGGCAGCACTTGTCAGACTGGACAAGCATGATGCAGCTAGGTGAGGGATGACTTCAAATATAGCAAGTGGGACACCGCTTGTGGGAAAGCTGTGGACAGAGCAGACATCGATCAGAGCAGGAGCAGAACCCAGAAGGAGGAGGAAGCGTGTCATGTGGTAGTGTGTAAACACTTATCCTGTGTGGCTAACAATGGGACCAAACTGCACTGAGCACAGTGGACAGTAAAGAAGGAGGGACAGAAGAGCCAAACCACTAGCTACCAGCCTGGTCTGATTAATGCCTGAAGAAGCAGAATATGCTCTTCTTAAACTCAGATGGAATATTCACCGGAACAAACCAAATTCTGAAGAAATCAAAAGACTCAAGGCAGGGGAAGTACACTCAGACAATAAAGGAATGAAATAAGAAGCTCAAAACAGAAAAAAAAAATCTGGAAAATGCCCACAGGTTTAGAAACTCAATCACACACTTCTAACTTCATGGACTCTGTCTTTCAGTGTGTGTTTTGTCATTTAAGTCAGTGTGTTATCAGTGTGAAGTCAAGGGTCAGAGGCCGCTCCCAGGAGGCAGCTTGTGCTCCCAGGCCCTGTGGGTTCAGCCCAGTAAATCTTCCAGTGGACAAGCAACTAAGCGGCAGCTTCCAGTCCACTGGCCTAGATTTGGTCATGGCTTCTACCAAGTTAACTTTTATGGGTTTCATGAATAATGTCAAGCTTGGCACAAATTATTCCCAGGTTAACAGACCTCTAAATCTTAGGACACTAGTGACCCATGTCCAATTACAGCTCAAAACAGCTGGTAGCACAGGTCCCCTGGTCACCATTAAAAGTAAAATCTTGCTAAGCAAGACCTTGCCTGAAAACAAAAGAGTGCTGGTTGTAGCTCAGTCTAAAGGCTGAGTTTATTCTCAGCTATCCCCTCCCCCCCAGAAAAGCAGGTCTCCTGGTCTAGGTCTCATTTGAGCAGGCCCTGGACACAGGAGCAGGGAATCTATGGAAGGAGGAGGGGCATGCAAAGCTTCACTGTGTGGAGTAGGGAAGTAGTCCCAGGCATGGGTTCGGCAAAGAGGTGAGCCCAGCAAACCTCTAGTGAGCGGGCTAGTTAGGTGAGACACTGGGCCACAGGAATCAGGAAACATGCTGCACTGAAGGTGGGTGGATCCGGCCACAGTGCCTGGACATCCCTGGAACCAGGGGTGAGCCTGGTGTGGGGTGGGGTGTGCACAGGCCATAAACTTCTGCCAGCAAGGCTGTCTGGGCAGCAGGCCCTGTCCCTGGGACTCTGAGCAGCTCTGAGCCACTGCAGTCCTTGTAGAGCACTGGGAACCAGATGAGCTGACTGGTGCTGTCTGACATGCTCTGGGTCCTAGGTAGAGGGTGGTGAATGGCAGAGTTTGCAGCACTGAGTGCCCCAGGCTGGCACTGCAGGACCATCTGGCATGGGTTATTACACTTGTCTACAACCCCTCTTCATGGAAGCCCCAGGAGGTGGCCCTGGTGTGGATTGCAGACATGGGATCTTGTGTAAGGGAGTCAATGGGCACCAGTCAAGGGAAGGGGCTGCCTGCACTGCTGGGCACTGCTCCCTTTAGGTCTGGGAGGTGAAATCTGGTCCCCAAGGCGAGCAGCCTCTCTGGGGTTTTCAGGACATGGCAAGAGAGGGACTGAAAGGCAGGATTAAATTTCCCTGAAGCTCCCAGCAAAAGATTAAATCTATCCCCCAAAACGTGTATTACTGCTTGCAACATCTGTAGTCTTCACTAGAGACTCAGCATGAAACACTGTCACTTGTATCAAAACCTTCCGGGGAATCTGTGGCTCATCCTTCGGGATGAGGAAGAGTCCCAAGTGGAGACAGACGCTGTGGCTGGAATGCTCTGTATGGGATTTCTCACCCACAAGTGCTGATGGCCACTGTGAAGGAAAGCTGTATGCCCTTGAGTCTAAGAGTAAGGGCCGGGTACAACCCATTCATCCTCATACTCTTGGGCTAGAGCAGGTCCTGAGGGATACAGAGCCAGCTGCCAGCCCTGCCATCAGTCACCAGGATACTCCTGGCACACTGGTGTGTGCCTCCCAGAGTGAACACCCTCTTCCTGGAGCTCGCTGCTGGTCCTCATGCAGAGTGTGTGTGTGTGTGTGTGTGTGTGTGTGTGTGTGTGTGTGGCGGGGGG
>PVIC010011232.1:0-41756 GCA_004025085.1 Thryonomys swinderianus
ATGCTGGACCCTCAAGGTCCAAGACAAGCTGACAGCCACACATTAATTTAGACAGGGACACTTTGGGGAAGTTCTTTTATCTCTGTGTTATTCTTCTCTCATCTAGAACTCATTGAGTCTTTGTACTAGGTAAAGTGAGAGGTAAATTATTGCACCTTGAGACCATAATTTTAAGTAAAATAAGTGTAACACACAAGTTTAAATGTCACATTGTGTCTCTTGTGTGAGGAACCTAAAGCATAAATAAGGAGGAAAATAGAGGATAGATATTGGGAAGTAAAATGAACTTGTTCTAATGGGGTGAAGAATAAGGAAGAAAGGGAAAGCAGATTTTAAAAACGAAGGGAAAGAGAAATGGAGAAAGCTTTTGTACATGGGGAAGGGAAGAAGGGTTGAAGGAAGAAGAAAAGACTGGGAAAAAGAATTAAGATATATTAGATACTGGTACAAATTCTCTATGATGAGTGTATTCATTATATATGGCAAATATGAACTAATGAAATAAATTTTAAAAAGATGTAAATTGATTAAAACCATGACAGGCACAAATTAAACCTCAATTGACAACAGACATTTTCCGAGTATTCAATCTGTTTGATAGCATCATATGCACTTTATATTCTTTAATTCAGTTAACCCTCAGAATGGCCTTATGCAACGGGAACTGTCACGATGATGTCAGAATAGGGCCCCTTGGTGCCGAGAGGCTGCGTTATTGGCTGCAGGACAGGGCTGGGGCCGGAGTCACACGTGCACCTTCTGAGCTCCTAGGCTCAGCCTCTTCACAGCACTGACGGTCAGTTCTATCATTATTTCACTCTGTGGTTTCTATATTTGGGAGACAACCATTTCTAAGTTCTTAATTATAAGTCTAGGTTCATTACGTTTTGAGGTCATTGAGTTTCACTTTTCTTTTGCGTCTCTAACTCACTGATATTTATTCTCTCATATTATGGGCACTAAACAAACCCAATTCTCGTTTGAGGAGCACCAGGCTTCCTGCTGAGTGAGATTTATAGGTGGCTTTGACAGGAAACCCAGCAGCTGCTAGTGCCGCCTTGTGCTGACAGCACGCTGTAGATGCTATGGTATTTCCAAACTGACACTTGGGTAATTAATGACTGATTTGCAAGCCAAGATTTGCAAGGGAATAGATTAATACAGGACACATTATTCATATGATTATTGTATCATATTAACTAAAAAGTCAAATTCTGAGGAGTGCAAGAGATCTGTCCACACACTAAAGGCCCAAAAAATCCAGCCAAGGGCCTGGATCCCCAGCAAGGTCCCGCACACGAGGCCTAGAGCCCGGCAATGTCTCAGGCAGGTCCAAAAGGTCAGTCTACCAGGGAGGCCCAGGGCCAGTGCTGGAAGCCGGAAAGCCTGTGTGGCGGTGAGGGGCGTCTGTGCCACCAGGCTGGGGACCTGCGCGGGAGCCAGGAAGTGGCGCTCAGGGCGGAGACCGGAGCTCCCGGGGGAGAACAGCAGCGGCCCCAGGGACAGCGAGGCCGCGCTCCTGACCTTGAGGACGGCGGAGCTCTGTCCGGAGAGCTGGCCCAGCAAGCTTCTCCCGGAAAATCAACAATCAACGGCTCAAGATCTTCCCTTCAGCTCTTTTTATGCTGTTAGCAGAACTCCTCAGGTGGGTCTTCCCCGCCCAGAACCTTGCTGACTCAGTTCAGCTGAGGGTTCCAAATTGACCATTAGTTAACCCACCCCAATGTCTTTAGTTTACTTTAAAAACAATGTAAGAGGTTTGAGACCTCTCATGAATATAAACATGCTGTCTCAATGCATTATTTAATATATTTTCTGATGAGGTTATAGAAATTCTAGCCACTCCTAATTACTGTTCTGGTTAGCAATAAAGAACAAATTGATCTTTACGTATTGGCATGAAAGTGAACCTCATCATGCCTAGAACACTGACCCAGGCTGGCTCTCATCCTCCCGTTAGCTGCCAAAGGGACCCGCAGAGCAGATACTCCAGGAATTCTGACAACCTACATTATTCACAGTTCCCAGCATGCCCCGCTGGCACAGTGGGGCCGTAAACACAGGGTGTGCACCTCGATGCACATTCATTCGATTGTCTTTAATTTCCAGAAAAGTCATGAGGAACAAGTGAGCCAAAACTGAAGCATTTTCACCGACATAGCACTGGAGATGGAAAAAGCTGAAGTGTGGGGAGCTCTGGCCCCAGGGGCGGGCACTTCTCTGAGCCAGGGCCAGAGCAGCACCCACCTCTCCCACCTCAAACTGACAACTTCCGTAGGTCATTACGCATATGGAATATTACAGGTTTAATGGTTTCAAGGCATTTTAGGGATTTCTATGTGTGATGCCGTTTTTACAATGCAGATAGGACTGAGGATCCAGGTTTCTCTGCCTGGCGGCTTCTCCTTTTCTTTTTATTCAACTGAACAACAGAAGGACAATGGATGTGTTTTCTCTGGCACCTGAAGGAGTCCTTTCTTCCAGATTAAACTGTAAATGGAAGGTGAAAAGCAATTTTAATTCATTAAGATCCATGAGGAAGTTTGAAATGCCCCTTTAGTAAGTACCTTATTACCTAAATATTATTCATCCTATTTTGTAGGAGGCAAAAACACTGTTTGGCAATATTCAGGGTTCATATTATATATATATATTTTTTAAATGAGTATTTAATTTCTTAGAAAATAATAAAAGATGCATTCCCATTAGTAAGGGTCACTTTTATGGGAAATAAAACAAAGCAGTGACACAGAACAAATGTTGCTCATTTAAACATTGACCAAATGAATGAAAACTCGTCTTTTGCTCTTTGTTGTCATTGTTGCAATACTGAACCTTAATGAATTGTTGGGAACCCCAACGCTGACTTAAAGTCTCCATCTACAGTACTATTTTTTGTTATGAAGAATATAAGATATCAAAATATATCTGTGTTTCAGGGAAGAATCATATTTGGTCAGATTCAAGAAGGATAGAAGATACTATGAGTATTCTTCTTGCTATCAGAGCATGTACCCCATAAATTAGGCAAAAGATGAAGGCTGAATCAAGGAAGGTATAAAATACAGAAAAACATGTATCTATACAGTATTAGGTTATAACCATCTCCAAAAGTATGTGGAACATTGTAATCAACATACAAGAATGATGGATGTGGGCCAGAGATTTAGCTCAGTGTTTCTGGCACCTGCCTACCAATCGCAAAGTCCCTGGTTCAATCCCTGATATCTACATACAATACCGGGCATGGTGACTCACACCCACCAGCAATCAGTACCACACACCACAGTGCCAGGCGTGGTGGCTCACGCCTGTAATCCCAGCACTCGGGAGGCAGAAGAAGGAGGATTGCTGAGTTGCAGGCTTGCCTGGACTATATAGTGACCTCAGGGTCAGCCTGAAATACAAAGAGAGACCCTCTCTTAAAAAAAAATGGTGGATGTTACATTTCTTTTAATGTCACTGATTTGTGATTTTTCATGTTGAAGATTTTCTGGTCTGATACTGACAGACATGACTGTGCCACAGTGCGGCTCCCAGTGTAGAAACCATGGAAACGAGAGGCCATAGCCTCCTCTAGGGCCCCTGCAAATCCCAGTCCCTGGTGCTACAGCTCCAGTAAAATCAACCATAAGAGACGACTCACTTTACTTTTTAATAGATACATAAATCTTTTCAACAACCTAGAGACTGGAGGCTGATGTGTCCCTCATTAGACCTCTTCCAGCACTGTTTTCTGCTCTCTGTGTCTGCTTGAGATCCATCACATTTAACCCGCAGTGCATGCCCATCCCGTCCTGTCTCTGAGCTCTCTCCCGGGGTGCTGGATCACACAAATCATGGTGTTATTCATGTGTGAGGTGTTCTTCGTATCTTCATAATTATCAGTGTGCATATTTCTATCCTTTCATTACTTACTGAGTTTGAAAAGGCTCTCTTGGTGTTCAAACTGGCTACAGTTAAGGCAGAGTGGCTTCAACTGAGAGGAGAGCAGAGTATTTAAGCAAGAGATTCCAGTTGAAACTTAAATTCAAACTCAAGCTGATCACAGGTAACAAATACACAGAAATTCGTGAATTTTTCCTGAGCTAATTGGCCAATGAGGTATGACATATTTCTAGGTATCCCTTGAAGAAAATTGATTTACTCCCTGATTTGTCAGTTTATAAAGAATATTAGTTCTATAATATAGAATTATAATATTCCTGGCATCTGGAAAATCCACTTATTAAAGTTCTTGACTGCTCCTACTCCTTGAACCAATTTTCCCACTAATCACACATTTACCCTTCAATTGAGATTTATTAGCTGCCAACTGCAGTTTCTGTGTTGATGGCCTTGATCCCTTTGCCTCTCTCCCTTCACTGCCCTCACTCCACAGTTTGACATCATAGCCTCCACATGCAGAAAGTAAAATACATTTTTGCAACTAGCATGAAAGATCATTCAGGGCAACAATCTTGTTGGTGTCTCTCTTGTCTATTTTCTCTCTTTCCCCTAATCAGCCTTGTTCCCAATACTCGTAATACAGTCAGTAAATATTTTTTTCAATTGGATCCAGATCAATAGAACTGCTCTGAAGCAGTGAGAGCCCCAGAATTGCAAATTCTGTTAGATGTGGGTCTAAAACTATGGTTCCGATTACCTGGCTTCAGTCTAGTGGTGAATGGAAAGAACATACTTAGATTTTTTGATAGCTTTGTGGTCCACATATCCAAATACTCTACCTTAAATGTTGAAAATGTGTATGAAAGTTTGTAATTTTAAAAGCTATCCAAAATTCAGATTCCTTTGAAATTATATTGATGAGATATGTGTCCTGAAGATATCATCATTTATGATGCCCTAAATATTCTACAAACTTAAAATCAAATAGATAAGATACATGTAGTTGAAGTTAAGCTACATGGGAAATGTGTTCCAGATAGATTTTGTGAAATAGAAAATATTCAAAGGGAGTGTATTAGGGGAAATTAATGAAGGGAAAGAATAAATATGATTTGAAAAGAAAAAGAAAGCATATGTATATGGGGGGTTGGGGTTGTGGGGTGGGTAGGGATATGGGTAAAAAGGAGAATTAACTTGTGTGCAAATTTCCCATTGTTGAGTGTGATTGTGAGCTGCATCTAAAATGCACCAATAAAGAATTCAATTTAAAAATAAGTTAAGCTACATGGGGTGTTGACTAGTGGGAATAATTTTGAAAAAAAAGAAATCCCCTTATCTTCTAAATTTCCTCTTTCTCTTCTGAAGTAGTTCATAGAGAAAGGAATTAAAATAAAAATGGTTGTTATGAATAGAGACTTAGCCCTTCCTTAGAATATTTTTGTTGTCAAAAATTTGCATAATTTCTGTGCAAGCTTTTTATTACAAAAATTCCTAAATCATATCAGATTTTCAAGTATCTAACATCTAAATATAAATGGTTTTAACTTGCCTGATGGAAATTTTCTATTAACAATTTATCATCTGTCTCACCAACTTACAATTCAAACTTTTACCTACACAAGAAAATTTTTTTAGTTATCTAGTATAAGACAGTTGTTTTATGGGATTGTTTTCCTTTTGCCTGATAAATATCTTAAGAAACTCATTTTGGTTTTGCTGATAAAATGTATCTCAGTTTTTGCTTTTTGATCTTAAACTATCTACATTTTGTCTTCATTCTTTAAGATTGTTTTTGTTAAGAACAGCGTTCTGGCTTATCAGTTTCTTCACACCAGATTGAAGGTCTGTTTTATTTGTCTTCTAGCTACAAATGTCAGTTGTATGTCCCTCCTCTGAAGGCAGTTTATCTTTTGTTTTGTTGAGTTTGAGGCTTCTCATTGTCTTGAAAATTTAAGTTTTGTATATTACACTTCACATACTTCATACTTTTCACATACTTTCTATCTCTAAATACAGGCCGTCATAGATTTGGTTTAGACTATGTCAATAATATGAATATTGTAATGAATTGGTAGTCATGATCTCACTACTTTTTAAAAGTTTCCCTGGGATACATAAAAGCAATGCTCACACTGTACTTGGTCTATTAAGTGCACAATAACATTGTGTCTAAAAATGTACATATCTTAACTTAAAATACTTTATTGACAAAAATGCTAATGATGATCTGAGCTCGTGGAAAAACAGTGCCAAGAAACTTCAACATTTTTTCTCCTAAAAAATGTAGGATCTGCAAAGCTCAACAGAATGAAGCACAATAAAATATGCTATATATCCTCACTGAATCTGAATTTTTTTTCATTTCTTGATTTTATTGGTACATTTTAGATATACATTATGATCATATTCACCTTCAAACTTTTGTACCTGTACATGGTATATCTTAACTCTCATTTTTACCATCCCCCATTCAGCAACTATAAGGTATCCTTATAGCCACTATCTTTTGAAATACTGCTTCTTTATTTTTTTCTCTCATCTTGTGGAATATCATTTAAATGTATTTTATGGACTTTCTAATTGTATCATTTATGTCAAATTTTCACTATTCTGTATTTTTCCTTTTTTCTTTAAATATTTGATTTTAAAAATATTTTATAATTTTTATAATTTCTTTTAAACTGTCAAGTTTATAAATCAATTTTCATTCCATTACATCTGTTGTGAGCCCCATCTACTTAGTCTTAATTTCACTTCCTAATTCCTACAGGTTCTGCATGATTCTTTTCCAGTTCTGTAAATTAATCCCACTTCTTTGCTCACTTTTTGCAAGTGAGGCCACTGTCTCTTAAATGAACAGACTTCTGTTTTCAGCTTGTTTCTGATACTTTCCTTAGCCTGAGTTTTTCTGCACAATTTTTTGTTGCTGGCTAACCACTGTAGAAAATTCTTGCTCTTTTAAGGCATCATGACTAATACCCTCCCACGTGATTTCTAGTACTTTGGGATATACTATTAAAAAGCAGTTCAGAAAAAGTTTCAAGGTAGGATAATGCTTGCTTCTTCAAGGGAGGATTTTGACTTTCTGAGTAAGCTTGGGACCAAGACTGTGGAGCGTTCTGGTTGAGCCGAATGACTTCAGCAAGAGCCCCAGGGCTCCCCTGTCTCTTGAGCTCAGTCTGTCAGTTCAGGGCAGGACTGTCACACTGCTGATTCAGCTTCGGGGAGCATGGAGCCACAAGCACCACCCCCTCTGGCCCACGAACTCGTCCAGCATTAGGATTCCTTGGGTAGCACTCATTTTTTTTTTTATTGTTGGCACGTGTTTGCCGCACACAATGCTTCTCCTCCTAGTGTGGAGTTGGCGTATGAGTATGACAATCTTCATTCCTTCTCATCCCTTTTCCTGCCTACCTTTCTTTCTTTCCATCTCTTCATCTGCTTATAACCTTAAAAAAAACTTAGAAAATGGTCTCAGAGCCAAAAGTGTTTGGAGTACAGAGGAGGTAGGGAGCGTTACACATTAAGGTTACTCCTTCTCCTACAAGCTCGGAAATCAAACTGTACCCTCACTACCTCGGGGTGGTCATTGAACTTCTCTGAGCCATCTGTTTACATAAGGATTTTCCCTGCAGCAAACTGACCTGTGCTCACCGCAGAGCTGGACCCTTCTTTCTCAGCCTGGCACTTTGCCAGTCTCTTGCTAGATCTCTGATCTTATTAGAAGGTAATTTTTCAAGCTTCTTCAGATGTCTTCACCAAGAGTCGTGATCCTATTTTCCGGGACTATCACGACTAGATGACTTAATGTGTTATTTATTAGTGGTTATTTTATACTTTATTTTGATTCATAGTTTATCTTTTCTTTATTTTTCTCATTTGATTAAATTGCAATTTATTTCTTTCTCGTTCTTTGATTTGTTGTGTGTCCTTATTGTGCTGTTTTTCTTAATATCTATTATCAAATATATACATTTCTACTGTATAAAATCATACATTCAGATTATGTCCAGTAACATTTTTCTGCTAAGAGATTGAAACTTTTTGGATAATTTTGCCTCCCATTTTCTTCTCTCCGATGACAATGAGATCTTTGGGATTCTCTTATTTGGTCACCCTTTCCTTACTACCCTTATTCTTCTCTTCCAAATGCAGAGTTTTAGGGACATAGCTGAACATGAAGTATATTTGCAGCTGACCTCATATTTCAATAATCTTTATTTAGCATGATGTAATAGTCCTAACCTTTACTTGCCTTACAAGATATGGAGTAATTTAATTTTACATGCATCCTCGTGTTCTTTGCCTAGCACTGTGAACATCATAAGTATGCTGTGTGGAGTTCTTACATATTTTGCTCAGATGGATTATGTGCCTAATATAATGTTATGTATCTATGAATGTTTTTCTTTCACACTGGCATATTAATGCTGTTTTATTTGGAGTTAAGAACAAGCATTGGCATAACTTTATTATTAAATATCTACAACTAATAAAAGAAAGTTGCAGGTACATGATCACTGTGATAAAATCTCATCTAGAAAATTAGCTTTGAATACTTAAAGGAGAGAGAAGTATATGTGTTGTGTAGGACTAAAACAATGCAGCTATAAGTAGCAAGCAATCAAGTATAACAAGAAATCTGATGCACTGTCATTTTTTTCTCTTTGTAAATAACATTTTTATCTTGAACTTTGTCAGTTTTCCTATTTCTCATTAGAATTTAGGAATCTTATGGTAATGTAGTAAGATGGCAGGATGAAAGGTCCTCCTACTCATCTGCCACAGAGCACCAACTTAACCATTCATGCATACAAATAACTTTGCCCAGGCTCTGGAATCCAGGAAACAAGTTTCAACAACTTGGCAGGGCACTCAAAGGAGAAACCAGCACAGGAGAAAGATCCTTTCTCTCAGAGCCCCACCAGCATTTGTGATTGATTGATTGATCTTGTGATAGCAGCCATTCTTTCTGGAATCTCAAGGTTGTTTTCATCTCCATCTCTCGAATGAAAGAGCTTGAAAGGGCCAAGAAGAATTTCAGTTATTTCCAGTCATTTGCCTCTAAACCAGCACAGCAAAAGCACCAAGACAGAGCTCACCTGCCTGTGATCTGCCTCACGGAGTAACAGAAAGTGAGACCAGTGCACAACTTTTTTCAGATGTCATCCCTGAACACTGAAGAAATCGTCATGGCCAGAGAAAGGAGAGGGCCCCCCACCCCAACAATGAGTGTGTGGGTCTCACAACCACACTTAGCTCAGATACGCATCATAGTGTTAGACTTTAGAGGGCAGACCTGGTCCTGGGCCCTGATGACCAGCCCACCTCAAATCTCTGGCCAGATTGGTAAAGAGCTTTCTGTGCTGAAGTTAACCTGTAAAGCTGGAAGAGATGGCTGGTTCTTCAAACACACAGATCCCCACAAAAGACTAAGAGACTCATGAAGAAGTGGGGTAACATGAAGCAGCCAATGAAACCTAATAAAGCTATGTAACCAACCTAATATAAACAGTTTAGAAATAGCTGACAATGAATTCAAAGTGATCTTCACAAAGAAGTATATGTTGAAGTATCCTGGCCTTCTAGGGATGGATCCCACTTGACTGTGGTAACTAATCTCTCTAGCACACTATTAAATTTGGTTTGTTGTTATTTTGTTAAAGATTTTTCTGTCTGTGCCTAACAGGGATATTGATCTGTACTTTTTCTTTCTGGAAATGTCCTTGATTGGTTCGAATATCAAATTAGTGCTGCCCTCAGAAAATGATTTTGGAAGTACTCTTTCTTCTTTGAATTTTGGAGAACTTGAAGACTATATAAATTCTTTAAATCTTTTGTAGATTTCAATAGTAAAACCATCTTGTCTTGGGATCTTCTCTGATGAAAAAATTTAATTCCTAAGTCAGTCTCCTTACTAATATTGATAGACTTTTCGATTTCTTCATGATTCAGCCTTGGTGCCTTATATGTGGCTAAGAAGTCATCCACTTTCTCTACATGACCTAATTTATTGGTTTGTAATTGTTCATAGCAGCCTTAAGTGATCCTTTGTATTCCTTTTTAAAAATATTTATCTTTATTGGTACATCGTATATACACATCATGATCACACTCAATAATGGGAATTTCTACCAGTATATGAAACAATTTAATTCTCATTTTTTTCCTGTTTCCCTACTCACCCCACAACCCCACCCCTAAATACATAAGCTTTGTTTCCCTTTTTTAATTATCATCACATTTCTTCTTTACCCCTCATTATTCACTCCTCGACTACATTCCCCTTTGAATATTTTCTATTTCGCAATATCCATCTTACATTCTAGAACTCATTAACATCTTCAGTTTCTCATACCAGAGAACAGATATGATTTTTACACATCTGTGACCTATTTATTTCATTTATGAGTATGTCCTGAAGGTATGTTCATTTGAGTATAAATGACTCAAACTTATCGTTTTTTTAAGGCAGAGTAATACTCCATTTTATAGAAAAACTACATCTTCTTTATCCAGTCTCCAGTTGATGGGCATTTGGGTTGTTTCCATGATTGAACTGCTATGAACATGGGTTCACATATATCACTGTGATATGATTCTTTTAATTCTTTTGTGTATATTACTAGCATTACCTGCTTTTCTTAATACTTGGCTTAAACTAACATTTCTGCACCAACTTTGGCCTTTGTCTTGATACGATAGTTCAATGTCTGGTCCCACAGACTGCTACTATATAATTAATTTTGTAACAATGTGAAGTTAACTAGAGAAAATATGAGTTCCCAATATCATGACTATACTTGATAACTACTGAGTTCATGACAGCTTCTTGCCAATACAGATCACCTCAAAGGGAAGGGAGTCTTTCAGCACCACCCTCAATTACACAAGTGGATAGAATATCTGAGCTTTTCCAGAGGGTTTTATTATTCAAAAGGAAATATGTCAGGTCAACATCATGAGTTACTCTTGCAACACAAAGAAGTGTGTCTTAACCCTTCTCATTTTGTGGCCTATATAGAAGAAACAATTGCAGATCACAATTAGCATAAATGCAACCACACAAGGGCCCAAGAACTAGACATCTCAGCACATCTGTAGGTCATCCAAATTGCACCAGGTAGACTGTGTCGCCAGAATTAGCTCAATTTTGTCTAAATTTCAATCAGAAATATTTCTACATATATTCTAATAAAGCACTGGTAACTCTGCTCCATTGAATAGTCATTTCTGAAACACTGAAGCCCTGAAAGAGAAGAAAATGGGACATTAATTTATTTTGAATTTCCTTTTCACTGCTCTGAATCAAAATAACATTCTCAAAGGGAACTGATATGAAGAGTAATGTGTTTCTAAGTTCACTCATATTTCCGAGCCTCAGAAATGTATTATTTTCCTACCTGTTCCATTTTTGCAAATACTTTCTGACGTAAACTCTTTCCATGTAAATTTCATTCGAGAATACTTTAAGTTTTAGTTTTATGCCACCAAAATAAGAACATGTATTTCATTTTCAACAAATACCTACCTATTACATGCAATATTTTTCTTTTTTCCTGTACTTCCTTTTTCTTTTTCCTTTTTTTTTTTTTTTTGAGAGAGAGAAAACTAAAGAGGAGAAGGACATTATTCTTCCTCCAAACAGTTCACACTCTGGAAAGAGAAGCTGGAAACAGTTAGCTACAACATATATACTACTTACAATGTCAGAGAGCACATGAGAAAATGGAGAAGTAAATACAGAGGAGACTTGGTCAAATTTAGCCAGATGGTAGAAATAAGGCTGGTGAGATACTCATTGTAGAAGAATCAAAACATTTAAATACATTTCTAAAATTTTTGAAGTCTCTCCCACTCGGTATTGATAATACCAGGTATATTCTTATACCTGTACTAGTTGAAACTATTGTGACTTTTAAATCTTGTTGTTTTTCAACATAACAGTTAATTCTCAATGTAAAGTGGGTGGCATATGCACCTATGGTTAGAGAAAGATGCGGATCATTCCCATTGTTCTAAATAGCACTATTTATTCAAGAGCATTGATGTGTTACCATAGATAACTGTGTTCTTCAACATTTTGTAGAAAAAAATGAAAATGATGCGGTTGATACTGACCTATGTTTACCCATTTTAAAAACCTAGCATTCTAGGGCCGGAGGGTTAGCTCAGTGGTTCCGGCGCCTGCCTTGCAAGCGCAAGGTCCTGAGTTCGATCCCCGTTAACCACATATAATGCTGGGTGTGGAGACACACCCACCAACAATCAACACCGCATACCACAATGCCGGACATGGTGGCTCACGCCTGTCATCCCAGCACTCGGGAGGCAGAGACAGGAGGAATGCTGAGTTTGCGGTGGCTTGCCTGGGCACCATAGTGAGCTCAGGGCCAGCCTGAACTACAACGCAAGACCCTGTTTCAAAAAGCAAAAAACAAACAAACAAACAAAACCTAGCATTCTAGAAGATGTGCAATGCAGAACTGAAAAAAATGTATTCACATCCTCTAGGCAGCCTCTCTTGCATTTTACCTACCCTGACCCTCTGCCTTCTCACAGGGGGCACAAATGGGTGCACTGGCAGTAATACTAAAGATGCCTAAATTAACTTGCTGCTTTTAACTGAAGTGTTAATGCTAGTGGCCTGGTAAAATTCCAGGCCAGGCAACTGTGGTCTAATTTCTGCTTTTAAACTCTTCCTACTGTGTAAATCTATCACCTCATTTTTCTTCCAAAGACATTTTATATGACTATACAAGATGGGTAAAACAGGTACCACATCAAGTTCTAATGTAAATCATTTTACATTAATAGACTTGCAGGGGTTAAATTATCTTACTTATTTTCTTAATCGTATACTTTTTCTTTTTTTTGAGACAGGGTCTCGCTTTGTAGTTCAGGCTGGCCCTAAGCTCACTATGTAGCCCAGGCAAGCCTCGAATTTAGCAATCCTTCTGTCTCTGCCTCTCGAGGGCTGGGATTACAGGCGAGAGCCACCATGCCTGATTTAATCGTATACTTTTAAAGGAATTTTAAAAATCACGCTGGAAAGACAGCTGTATATCCTTGTTCATAGCAGCTCAGTTCGTGATAGCCCATTTGGGTTGGAAACAACCCAAAAGCCCATCCACTGAAAACTGGCTAAAGAAAATGTGTTTTTTTTTTTTTAAATTGAGTATTATTCTGCCATAAAGAATGACAAGATTCATTCATTTATGTGCAAATGGATACACCTGGAGGACACACTAATAAGTGAAATAAATAGATTACAGATATGCAAATACTGGATCTTTTCTTTGATATGAGTACCTGTAAATGTAAATGAGTTCTAGAATGTATGATAGTTTATGTAAAATAGGCAATTTCCAAAGGGAATTTGGTGTGGGAATGTAAAGAGGGGAAGGAATAAATATGATTCTGAAAGAAAATAAAAGAGCATGTATATAGGGGGTGGGTGGGTAAGGATGTCGGTAAAATTGAGAATTAACTTGAGTCATATACTGGTACAAATTCCCTAATGTTGTGCATGATTTTGAGCTGTATATAAAATGTACCAATAAAGAATTCAATTTTAAAAAAAAGGTGCCAGGCATGGTGGCTCACGCCTGTAATCCCAGCACTCGGGAGGCAGAGACAGGAGGATTGCTGAGTTCACGGCAGCTTGCCTGGGCTACATAGTGAGCTCAGGGTCAGCCTGAACTACAAAGTGAGACCCTGTCTCAAAAAAAAAAAAAAAGAGGTGATGGCACTTTGAAATGTATAAGCAACTGCCAGTTTAAAACCCAGTAACCAACAAGGACAGAAGAATAATGAAACAGATCTTGTGTTGTATTTTTCATTCGTGATCCTTCTTGTTTTTGTACCTGTTTTCACAAGATCATATCTTCCATGGGCATTGTTTCTAGAACTCTCTGTCTCAGATTTCAGGTCATTGAGGTCTGGTCCTTAACAGATATATTTTATCCCAAGGGCAAGAGAAGCATAATTTTTATTAATAAATATATAATAATTGACATCTATGTGCATATGTTCATTCTAGCTATCTATCAAAACAGTACTAGCTGAGCCAGGCGTGGTGGCTCACGCCTGTCATCCCAGCACTTGGGAGGCAGAGGCAGGAGGATTGCTAAGTTCGAGGCTTGCCTGGGCTACATAGTGAGCTTAGGGCCAGCCTGAGCTACAAAGCAAGACCCTGTCTCAAAAAAAAAAAAAAAAAAAAAAAAAAAAAAAAAAAACAGTACTAGCTGAGAAACATTGCATGTGGCTCACAGATGCTCAGGCCCCTTCCTCCTTGACATCTTGATAAGTTTCATAATATTCTACATCAGCCATAGTACACCTTTACACAGACTTTCTCTTTCTTGCCCAAGAGAATGTTTGTCAGTATGAAAGGATGGAATATATTTTATTTTATAGTCCAACATTATAATCTCCAGTTCTGGAAATGTTATCATTATCTGTCTCATCTTGTATTATCATCTTTTTCCGTTTTCCCTCTATTCAGTTAGACTCTTCTTCTCTAGTTCCACAATGTCTAAATGTTATCAGTGTCATGAAACTTCAATCATATGACTGCTTTTACAGTCCTTTCCTTTATTCGTGCTATTCCTTTGGTTCTGGTGACCCATATCTACTTGTGGGCCACTGGCATGATTCCTAGCTGGTTTTCTTTTCCAAGTTTCAGAACACTTTATTTTATGTTTGCAAATGCTAGTAATATTCATGTGTTCAGCAGATGGCCTGAAATTAAGGGTACAAATCCTGTTCTGAAAGAAATGCTTTCAAATCAATATTTAGACTTTGAACAACTGGATGCTGTAAGGATACATTAAGACATCCAGCCAAAATGTCATGAGTGAAGATGGCCTGATAAGTGATATTTAAGGATTATTTTCAAAAGACAGAAGAAAAAAGGAATAGAAAAGTCAAACACATAAACTTTTCAATCATATTAAAGCTTGTGATGGTAATTTTCTCTAAGCTGGATAATTAGTAGAATATGTTTTCTTCAACAAGTGTTGGGATGTATCCATTCAGGCTTAAGTCATCTCTTTTTTATTTTTATTTAATTTATTTTTGAGACAGGGTCTCGCTTTGTAGTTCAAGCTGGCCCTGAGCTCACAATGTAGCCCAGGCAAGCCTCAAACTCAGCAATCCTCCTGTCTCTGCCTCCCGAGTGCTGGGGTTACAGGTGTGAGCCACCACGTGTGGCACTGTGATATTGTACTGATCGCTGGTGGGCATGAGTCACCACGCCCAGCATCATATGTGGTTACTGGGATCGAACTCAGGACCTTGCACTTGTGAGGCAGGCGCTGGAACCACTGAGCTAAATCTCTGGCCCTAGGTCATCTCTTTTTCAAGGTAGCTGTTTCTCCAAAGCACACAGGTCCTTAGGATGAAGTCAAGCATTTGGCCCCCTATTCCTAGAGTCTCTCACATTGCCTATTCTCTTTTGCAATTTGTCTCACCCAGTGACTGATGCTACCTATTCACAGTTCAGATCAGGTAGTTTTCAACTGGTGAGTGATCAAGACGGCACATCTGTGCCCTATCATTTCCAGTCTCGTGGAAGTATGAACAAAACAAAAAAATGCCATTATTTGAAGTACTTAAATTAGACATTTTTCTCTTTAAGATCATCAGAAGATTGTTAAGTGTCACATCTTTACGTTTACAGTCTGTAAAGGATTAGAAAAGTGAACATTATTGTTATAATTAACCACTTGAATCAAACTTCCTACTTTTCCTAATACATAATAGCTACATAGTATACTCTGCTGCACTAATGAATACTTTACTTAATCTGCAAAGGTGGTTAAAACAGCTCCTGATCAGCGCTATTTCTGTAAGAGAAAACTACTTCTCTCCTCTGTAATGTACTTTAATAAGAAAATAAATAACATTGCACTGCTTTGCAAAAAGATATTCTAGAAAGCAGTAAGCAAAGTGTTTCTTGACTGATACCTATTTCACCTTAAGGTATCTGGTTAAAATGGACAAGCTCCTTCAAAACAGTCACCTATGACACTGTTAGGACTTCTCCCAAGAAAGACAAAGGAAGGAGCTATGAATGATGTTGAAATGATATACAAAAAGACACATCCAAGTGATTACTTTTAAGTTAAGATAAAGCTAATGTAAGATCTTGGCAATGCATGAAGACCGAAGTACTTAAGATGTCATTTTAAGTATCAGCTAAATATATTTATTGAATTATCCTAAGCCAAAACTCTCTTGCTTTATGTAAATGGAAATGTCTCTAGTTCCATGTTGATTGAACTGTCTGACTTATGGGAGTATAAACAACTTTCAAAATATTTCAATAAGCTACACTTTTCAAAAGAATCCATTAGTCTTCATATTGTGTCCCACTGCTATAATTACACAAAGCTTGTGGGTTTTTAAAAAAATTTACTATGATAAAAGTCCATATAACCACATTTACCAGCTGAACTCTTTCAAAAGCGTGCAGTTAAGAATTTCTCCACACAGTCATAACTCCACAGCCACCAACATCTGTCTCCCTAGGGCTTCTCCTCATGTAAAATTGAAACTTACACCCATTAATCAAAAACTCCCTCCCTTTCCCAAGTACCTGGCTAATACCATTCTTCTTTGACTACTCTGATTATTTAAGTATAGCCACTGAGCACTTCTAGATTTTTTTTCTGACTGGTTTATTTAACTTGTAGTGATGTCTGCAAGTTCTATCTATATGACAGCAGAGATTGAAATTTCTTTCCTTTTTAAGGATAATATTCTATTGTGTGTAAACCCCACACTTTGCTTATTCATTCATCCACTGCATGCATGTGAAAGCCTTCCATATTTTACCTACTATAATGATATTGTGAACACTGGTTTAACAGTATCTCACGACCCTACTTAAAGATTTTTAGGTAAATTACAGAGTTGGAATTGCTGGATCACATGACAAACCTATCTTTAACTTTTTATGCAACTGCTTTAATGTTTTAAGTATACAAAAATTTTAATTTCTCTATATTCTCATAAAAGCTTAGTAGCAGTAGTAGTAATAGCAATAGCTATAGTTATAACATAACAGTTATCCAGTAAGTATGAAATGGTATTTTGTAGTTTGGATTTTCATTCTCCAAGGATTAATGATACTGAATATCTTTTTTTTTTTTTTTTGAGACAGGGTCTCACTTTGTAGTTCAGGCTGGCCCTGAGCTCACTATGTAGCCCAGGCAAGCTTTGAACTCAGCAATCCTCCTGCCTCTGCCTCCCAAGTGCTGGGATTACAGGCATGAGCCACCACGCCCGGCAATACCAAATTTCTTTAATGTGTTTAGTAGGCATCTGAAAAACCCTACCAATTTTTAATTATTTTCTTTTGTTGAGTTTGAAGAATTCTCTATGTATTGTGGATGTTAATTATTATATATGTATTTCACCAATGCTGTATTTTGTTCTGTGGGTTCTCTTTTTACTCTCTCATTTTTGATGGCCTGAATTTTAAATTTTTCATGATTTTCAATTTGTTATCTGTGTCTTGGATCATTTCCAGGAAAGCCCTGGCAAGTCCAATGCAATATATGTTTTCTTTTTTAAGAGTTTTAAGGATTAATGTCTCGCATTTAGATGTGATTTTCTTTGTGCTATTTTTTTACTTGATGTTAGGTTAGAGCCCACCTTCATTCCCTCGGACAAAGTAATACAGTTTTTCTAATATCACTGATTTAAAAGACTGTATCCATCATTTATCGGTCTTCCCATCCTTATTAGAAATCATTTGATCATTAGATAAGGGTTTATTTCTTAGGTCTCTATTCTGTTCCACTTTTATGTATGTGTGTATGTAAGTATCAGTGGACACTTGTCAGTCTTATGCTGCTTAATTAAAGTAGCTTTGTAGTAATTTTTGATATCAGGAAGTGTGAATCTTCTGACTTTCTTCATCTTTCTCGGATAGTTTCGCCTAATCTTGGCTCCTTGAAATTGCTTATACATTACAGGGTGCTTTTCTATTTGTGAAAAAAAAATATCAATTGGATATTGACAAGAATTACTTTACCTTTTTTTTGTCTTTATTGAATTTATTGGTACATTGTACATATACATTATGATCACATTCATCACTGAGAATTTGTACCTGGGGATGATGTATCTTGATTCTCACTTTTCTCCCAACCCCTGCCCTCCCTACAACCCCACCCCCTTATGCATAAACTTTGTTACGTTTTTGTGTGTGTTTTTGCCATCAAATTTTTTCTTTCCTTTCTTTGTATTCCCCTGACTCCACTCAGTTCCCCTTTCCCTCTGAGCATTTTCTTCCTATTTTACAATACCTGTCATACAGTCTAGATCATTTTATTCCCTTTGTTAAATACATTTATACCCCATTTCCCTTTGAATATTTTCTATTTCAAAATATCTACTGTATATTCTAGAGCTCACTTATATCTTCAGTTTCTCACACTAGAGAAGTGAGATTGTATTTATGCATATGTGTCCTATTTATTTCACTTATGAGCATGGCTTCAAGGTGCATCCATTTAAATATAAGTGTATCTAATTTATCATTCCTTATGGCTGAGTAATATCCATTTTTTTTAAAAAAAGAAAAAACCCACATGTTCTTTATCCAGTCTCCAGCTCATGGGCATTTAGGACGTTTCCAAAAATTTAGCTATTACAGCCAGGTGTGGTGGCTCATGCCTGTAATCCCAGCACTCGGGAGGCAAAGACAGGAGGATTGCTAAGTTTGAGGCTTGCCTGGGCTACATAATGAGCTCAGGGCCAGCCTGAACTACAAAACAAGATCCTGTCTCAAAAAAAAAAATTTAGCTATTACAAACTGTGCTGCTATAAACATGGCTGTACATATGTCACTTGGTATGATGCTTTTAATTCTTGTATGAATATACCCAGCAGAGAAATAGTAGGGTCAAATGGACCTCTAATACTAATTTTTTATTGGTACATGTTATTGACACATGATATGTACACATCACAAATACACTCCACATTAAGAATTTGTGGGGCTGGAGATTTAGCTCAGTGGTTCCAGCTCCTGCCTCGCAAGCACAAGGGCTGAAGTTCGGTCCCCAGTAACCACATACAGTGCTGGGCATGGTGACTCACACCCACCAGCAATCAACACCACATACCACTGTGCCGGATGTGGTGGCTCACACCTGTAATCCCAGCACTTGGGAGGCAGAGGCAGGAGGATTGCTGAGTTCCAGGCTTGCCTGGGCTACATAGTGAGCTCAGGGCCAGCCTGAACTACAAAGCAAGACCCTGACTAAAAAAAAAAGAAGAAGAAGAAGAAAAGAAAGAATTTGTACCAGTATATGACACAATTTCTCATTTTCCCTTCCCCCACCCACCCTATCACCCCCGCCCTTATAAACCCAAGCTTTGTTTCAATTCCCTCATTATTTACCCCTTAACCCCATTTCCCTTTGAATATTTACTATTTCACAATATCAATCATGCATTCAAGAACACATTTACAACTTTAGTTACTCATACCAGAGAAAAGATAAGATATTTACACATCTGTGACCTATTTATTTCACTTAGGAGTATGTCCTGAAGATATGCCCATTTGAGTATAAATGATTCAATCTCATCATCCTTTATGGCAGAGTAATGTTCCATTTTATCAAAAATCCACATTTTCTTTATCCAGTCTAGAATGATAGGCATTTGGGTTGTTTCCAAGGTTTAGTTTTCACAAACTGAGCTGCAATAAACATGGGTGCACATATGTCACTGTGATATGAATCTTGTAATTATTTTGTGTATAGCCCCAGCAGAATAGTAGGGTCAAATGGCACCTCTAGTCCTAGGATTTTGAGGGATCTCCACACTGATCTTCACAGTGGTTAATTAACTTGAGTGATGCTCAGCAATTGCTTCATCTCCTAATACTAATTTTTGAGATATCTCCACACTGATCTCCACAGTGGTTGCACCAGTCTACATTCCCACCAGTAGTTGAGAAAGGTTCAACAAGGATGACTTTAAATCTAAAGTTTGGCTTGGGTGATACAAAAATTTTACCAATATGAAATCTTACTATCCATGAAGAGGAAAATTGTTGACACTTAGGTCTCTGCACTTTTAAAATTCTTTTTCATTAGTACATGTTTGCAGTACCTGAATTTTATAACTACCTTGGAGAGTTGAAACATCTACAAAATACCTCTAATTTTTCTTTTTAAATCCCCTTTTCTCTTCCTCCTCCTTCGTTACTATTCTTGTTCATTCTTTTTGATACTATTGGCCTTAGTTCATGTTTACAGCACATCATGTCCATATTCACTGAAGTTATTACCACATTGTACCTAGAATATCTTTACCTTGGGCCGGAGATTTAGCTCAGTGGTTCCAGTGCCTGCCTCGCAAGTGCAAGGTCCTGAATTTGATCCCGGTAACCACATACAATGTTGGGCGTGGTGACTCATGCCCACCAGCAATCAATACCACATACCACAGTGCTGGGCATGGTTGCTCATGCCTGTAATCCCAGCACTTGGGAGGCAGAGACAGAAGGATTGCTCAGTTTGAGGCTTGCCTGGGCAAAGAATATCTTTACCTATTTTCCATCCTCTTCCCCTCACTCCTCACCATTGGTCAACTTGGCCCATCTGTAAGGGATTATTCTCTTGTTTTGTTCTATCCTTCATTTTAAAAAACTTGATTTCATTGGTACATTATATAAATACATTTTGAATATGAACAACATTGGTTATTTGTACCAGTACATGATACATCTTAATTCTCATTTTTCCAGTTCCCTCCCCTCCATACAACCCCCTTCCCCTATATACATAAGCTTTGTCTCCTTTTATTTTTCTACTATCTAATTTTTTCTTTCCTTTTTTTACTTACCCCTACCCTCTTTTCCCTTTGTCTTTGGCTCCTGTTTCACAATACCTATCCTTTGTGTTTTTAAAATTTAATTTATTGGTACATTATATATACACATCACAATTATGAGTATTTGTACCAGTATATGACATGACTTAATCCTTATTTTCCCCCTTCCTCTACCCACCCTACAACCTCCTGAACCTTTACACATACATAAGCTTTGTTTCCTTTTTCATAGCATTAATTTTTTTCTTCCCCTCATTACTTACCCCCAAACCCCATTTCCCTTTGAATATTGTTTCACAATATCAATCATACATTCTAGAACCTTTCTCTCTTAGTTTCTACTTTGCCTTACTTAGATGAGTGATTCAATATATGGTATTTAAGTGTATGTGTCTGATTTATTGAATTCAAAATTATTTTTTCTAGCTGCATCCATTTTCCTAAAAATGTACCAAATTTGTCTTCTTTATAGCAGAATCATATTTCATTATATATAGATACCACATTTTCTTTTTCTATTCAATCAACTACTGATGAAAGAAAGAAAGAGAAAGAAAGAAAAAGGAAAGATAAAGAGAGAGAGAAAGAAAGGAAGGAAGGAAGGAAGGAAGGAAGGAAGGAAGGAAGGAAGGAAGGAAGGAAGGAAGGAAGGAAGGAAGGAAAGAGAAAAAGAGAAAGAAAGAAAGAAAGAAAGAAAGAAAGAAAGAAAGAAAGAAAGAAAGAAAGAAAGAAAGAAAGAAAGAAAAAGAGAAAGAAGAAAGAAAAAGAAAGAAAGAAAGAAAAAGAAAGAAAGAAAGAAAGAAAGAAAGAAAGAAAGAAAGAAAGAAAGAAAGAAAGAAAGAAAGAAAGAAAGAAAGAAAGAAAGAAAGAAAGAAAGTTTCCAGGCCTTAGTTGTTGCCAACTGTGTTGCTACAAACACTGGGAGGCATGCATCACTATGGTAAGAATGTAGTAAGCTCTTTGAAGATTAATAGAAAGGAGATAGCCAGCTCATATGAAATCTCAAATTTCAGTTCTTGGAGAAATCTCCACACTGATTTCCATAATGATTGTACTGTTTTATATTTCCACCAAAAATATAGTAAGGCTCCTTTTTCACCACATCTGTACCAGTTTTTATTTTTTGATTTCTTAAATGACTGCCATTCAATCCAGACTAAGATGGTACCTTAGCATTGTTTTACTTTGCATTTTTCCAATAGCCACGAATATTAAACATTTTTTTCAGATATTTATTGACCTTTGTATTTCTGTGTTCTGTAAAATGTCTGTTCATTTCACTTGCCCATGTCTTGACTATACCTTTAATTTTAAGTGGATGAAATTTTTTGAGTTCTTTATACACTCTAGATTATAGTCCTCTACCAAAGAGTGGCTGACAAAAGCTTTTTCTCATTTCAGTTGTACCTTCACTTTGCTGACTGATCCTTTTACTGTACAGAAGCTTTTCATTCTTCTACAATCCCATTTGTTGAATCTTGCTGCTATTTCTTGTGCAACTGAGGTTCTGTTTAGAAAATTCTTTCCTACACCTGTCAAATGTTTTATCTTTTTTATCTTCCAGAAGTTCTGTTTCTATTTTAATGTTTAAACTTTGATCCATTTTTATTTTAATTTTGTACACAGTAAGAGATATGGGTCAAATTTCAATCTATTATAAACAAATAACCAGTTTCACCACCATAGCTTGTTGTAATAGGCTCCCTTTCCTTCACTGTATGTTTTTGGCATCTTGGTCAAAGATCAAATAGCTGATTGTATCTGAAGATGTTTCTGTATCTTCAATTCTGTTCCACTGATACACATACGTGTTTTTGTTCCACTACAATGCCATATATATCAATATGCATATATAGTCAAATATCACTATTGCTTTGATGTATAACCTGAAGTCAAGTATTGTAAGACTTCCTGCTTTGCTCTTGTCCAAATTTCCTTTTGCTGTTCTGGATCTCTTCTGGTTCCATATAAATTTTATGATTTTTTTTCCATTAGTTCTGTAAAGAATGCTGTTGATATTTTGATCAGAACTGCACTGAATCTGTAAAACAGCTTTGGAAGTGTGACCATTTTGTCAATATTAGTTCCACGTACCCAGAAGCATGGAGCACCCTTCCATTTTCTGGCATCCTCTTCAATCTTCCTTTTCAGAATAGTATAGTTCTTCATAGAAGTCCTTCACTCTTTTGGTTAGTTCCTAGGTATTTCATTTTTCTGAAAGCTATTGTGAATGATATTGTTTTCACAATTTCCTTACCAAGTTGATTATCAATGAAAATGACTTTAGTATATTGATCCTGTATCCTGATACAATGTTGAAGTTGGTTGTTAATTCTAAGAGATTTTTGGTGTTCTTTGGGTCTTTTATGTAGAGTAACATGCCATTGACAAACAATGATAATTTGAGTTCTTCCTTTCATGTATGTTCTCTTTTTTATTTCTTTCTCTGGCTGAATTGTTCTGGTTAACATTTGATGTATTGTGTTGAGTAGAAGTGATACAGTGGACATCCTTACCTCATTCCTGAATTTAGGGGGCATGTGTTTAGAATTTCTGCACTTAATATAATGCTAGCTATTCATTTGTTAAAAATAGTGTTGATTTGAATGTTTGTTCCTTCTAAAACTCACTGAAATTCTATTGTCAACATAATGATATTAAAAGTGGAACTTTTTAGTGATGTTTGGCCCTGAGAGGTAAACCTTCATGTAAATTTGCATCTTAATAAAAATGGAAAGGTTGCTCTTGGTTCTTCTAGTCTTTGTCATGTGAAGAGATAGCATTTTGCATCCCTCAAGAATAGTGTTTCAAGTTCCATCTCTGAAACAGAGACTGGACTCTGGTCAAATATTAGACCTGCTACCACACTTAATATCAAACCCAAGAGAAGTCAGTTTCTGTTCTTTATGAATTACCCAGACTCAGGTATTTTGTTATAGCACCACAGAATGGGCCAAGACTTGTGCTCCTTACCTTTAGTTACATTTTTTTCAAGTACTTGGGATCAAACTTGGGCCCTGTGCATTCAATGTTGGCATGGTACCACTTGAGCTAAATCTCCAGCTCTTTAGTTACATTCTCTCTTTCTCTCTCTCTCTTTCTCTCTCTCTCTCTCTCTCTCTCTCTCTCTCTCTCTCTCTGTGTGTGTGTCTCTCTCTGTCTCTGTCTCTCTCTCTGTCTCTGTCTCTCTCTCTCTTTCTGCTGTTTCAGACACAGATCCCTCCAGGATTAAGCTATCTTCTTTGTGTCCCAATGTCAGCCCTCCCTCCAGAATTTTTCTTGCCCTGAAATCTCAGTGTCATTTGTGACCTTTTGCTGATCACTTGCCACATTCTAGTCTACAAGCTCTAGTTATCTCTCTAATATTCTTCCCATTTCTCCCTCCACAAGTCAATTCCTCTGCTACACACTGCTACCAATAAAGATCAAAAATATATAATCTCTGTTGAACTAGGAAATTCACTCCTCAAGTTTTTCTTCCATGAACTGTTGCAACCTAACTTCCAAGCATTATTATGTATCTCTGTCATAAAACACCTACCCTTAAGGATCTAGTTTTAATCTTTGTAAACCCTTCTCTTGCTTCTCTTTACAGTTGCTAGCATTGTTTCTTTTGTCTAAGTCTTCCCTGCTCTTTAAATGTTACACATTCTGTGTTAAATGCATTGGCCTGCTTCAGCTCTTCTGTCCTTGGAGCGCTTTGTCCAAGGTATAATGTGCTGACATCCAATGGACAGCCTCCAGTGCGCTTTTCTGTTGAGGATCTTCCTCCATGGCCACTCCTGTCTTGGTACTAGTGCCTCCCTCCTACTTTAGGAATTATCTCTGTCCTATATCATTTTTTTCTTCCTGGTGTTGTCAAAGGGTTCCATCATCCCCCAACCAGGAAGCAGGCACATTAGAATATCTTAAAAGGTCATGAAAAGGAAACAAAAAGTAATGTATTATTTAGACCCTTGGTGTTTCAAGGAGATTGAACTTCACAGAACTGCTTCTAAGAACCTTCGTGTTACATAAGAGATTTTTTATTTTCATAGTTCCTCCTTTTAGAATGGGCAATCTATCACAATAAACTCATTTCTATTATTACATTAGCCTCATTTTTTCTGTTGCTTAAAAGCCAAGAAGTCTGGCTAATGTACTATTACACCCTCAAGTGTCAAAAATTCTCACAGCAATTTAATAAGATATTGGTATAAATTTAACCCAAAATTTGGAACCCAATATTTTATACAGTCATTCTTTTATTTTTTGTTTTATTGGTACTTGTTAGCAATATAAAATGTTTATGGTATCATAGGGAGTTGGTATGTGTCTATAATACATGTAATTCTTTTCTACCCCTCCCTCCCTGGTCTTTCATCTCTCTCACAGTGTCTCTTTTCCATCTCTTTATGCTGCAGTACATTTATGATGGAACTGACAATACTGGATTCTAGAATGAGTATCCTGCAAATAATGACACTACTCAATGGCCTTCAACACTTACACTTGCTCAGATGGGTAATTTAACACGGGAAGGATCTTTTCATGTAGAAGGCTTTGTGGTCATTTTTGGACCTACTTCCCCACTACCTCCTTTTCCCTTCCCTTCCCTTCTCTTTCCTACCCTTCCACTTCCCTACCCTTGCTCAACCTTTCCCCGTCCTAATCTTACCAGTGATCATAAAAGATATTTATTGGCCTATTATACTTATTATTCACTAAATATTTCTTTTCCTACTGAGAGTAGATTTAGATCCTTGTCTTTATTCTCTTAAGACTTCCAAAGGAGACTACTAACTAGGCATCGAAGATAACGATCAGGAATCTGACAAAAAAATGTGCCATCCCTCAAATGGAAACAGACTACAAGAAAACGTCTCCAAAACAGGCTCTCTAGCATGCTTAGAAAATCAGTAGCTTCTTGTGTGGAAAAAAAATTCAAATAAAAAATGGACTGTTGAAAACTCTCCACAAAGAGAACTACGCCAAAGACAAACTGACTGGACATGTCATCACGGGCACAGAGGCTGCCATAAGAACAACTGATAATACTCTGATGACTCTAAGACTCCAGAAACTGCACAGAGACATAAAAATTACACGTATTTTTAAGTCATCCAAATATAGTACAGCTGTTTGAAGTCCTCAAAACTGAGACTATATACTACTAACAGAATATGCAAAAGGTGGCAGGAGGTATGACTATTTTGTTACTCCTGCAAAAATGGACAAAAAAGAAGCAGGGGCTAAATTTAGACATCCTGCCTGTAGTCAGATACTGCCACAGTAAGAGGAGCCCACAGAACGGAACACAGAGAAGGTATTACCATGGGGATATGAACATTCAAACAACAGATTCTGCATTCGGTGTTGAATTCACTATGGGCAAGAAGTAGACACAAGACATGGCAGTCCTGCATATGCAGTACTGGAAATCCACCTAGGCAAGGAGGACGAGGGGCTGGAAGTTGCTGTGTGGAGTCTCAGGGTGGTTTATGTGTACTCTAGTCAATGGGTCACTCCCCTTTGATGGACAAAGTCAGAAGCAAGTGAGTGAAAGAGCGTACAGGAGAGATGTAGACTCTCTTTTCATCTATCAACAGGCTGTGAGCAGTTTCAATAGTGAGCTCCTGTCATGAACCCCAGAAAATGTGGTGCTGCGATTCAGATCACGAAAAAGCAGAGGCAAAAGGGCAAAAGGAAGAAAACAACTACCCCTGAGCAAGAGCTGATGCCACAGACCAGAAAGGAACAAATGTCATGATTGCTGTCAAATTCACAGAAAGAAATTTGTGGATTCAGAAAGGAAATGTGACACAAACAGCTTCTCACTTTCCATGGAGTGAAAATCTTCTGAGCCCAACTCCTCTCACACCTTTGTCAGGAGACACCTTTCACTGAGCAGCAACCTCAGCAGAATCACTTTTGGCCATGAGCTGTAGAAAAGCTTGTCTTGCAGCAGGACTCAGAGTGGGCACCCTGACCGTGCTGGACCAGCTCTTCCTTCAGTTGTTGCATGTTTGAAGGCCTCAGAATCCTATCACAGTGACCACATGAAGATTAAATTACCTCCAGGAAACCTGGAGGAGCTCTGCAGGGCAACAAAAGTGCAGCAACCAGTCTCATACTTGGGAACCCAACTAACCCTAACAAAGCAGATATTACTGAATGCAAGAAAAACTCTGCAGTGCGCTACAGTGGCATCACCAAACTGCTCAGGACAGTAGATTGTGACACTTACTTTTGCCTTGAGAGACCTAGTGCAGAGAGACAGCAGCACCATTTCTGATGTGAGAATACCAGCTGCTGCAATACACATTATTATCAGTACATCTGTCCAGACTGGCATCTGCTGACCAAGAGGAAATGCCAGGCACAGAATTTGGCAGCCTCAAGAGGTAAGAACTGCAACATACAATGGCCCACCTCCATCACATGGCCTTTCTCAGAAAACATACCACTCTCCCAGAATAATCTTCTTAAGACATTAACTCTAAGACACACAAGGCATGGCCATACATCTGCTAACCCAAAGGATGAAAAAACAGAAGGGACTATCTCAGGCTTTCCATTCATGTGGAGAATGAGAACACTAGTTTCCTGGATCCCAGGAACACGCTGAGGGAGAGCCAGAGAGACCCGGGTGTGAATAACTGCAACTAGGAGCAGGGCGGGCACTTCTGTCTCTTCCGCACGGGGCGAGCGGCCTGGCGAGAGGCCTGTGCAGTGGGAGGGGGAAGGCTGCAGGCTGGGAGGCTGTCTGTGCACAGGGTCCGTTTGAGGCAGAAGGCAGGCATGTCCATCACATGCAAGAATATTCCTTCAAAGCTGCCAGCGAGCTAAGGCTGTAGCCCACTAATGATCATTTAAGGGGAGTGAGAACTGGAAATGTTTCCCTGAACACTGTCGAAAATGTGTAGACTAATGTTTAGGTAATAAGATCTGCATCTTCTAAATCGTGGCTTAAAGACTGAGAATGAGAAAAAAAATCCTTTAGCATATGTCCATATTTGGGTTCGCTATCAAGCTCTTTCTGGTGCTCGTTTCCTATTCCAGGGCTTTGGCACAAAAGACGTGTCACTCATCTTGTGATCTCCTATGGTACCAAGGTCAGGCTTGGCAATAGGTAGATCTTCTGTGTTAGGAACTTAATGGATTTGAATAAATTTCTGGTGGAGCAGTAGATAGACCGTAGCTAGGTGGAAGCTAGAGAGACACATAGATTGGCCACCTGGAACTGGTGTCGAGGTCAGGTGCTCTGGCTGCCTGGCACAGGCATTGGCCTGTGCACTCACACACCTGGCATGCATGGGCTGTAGGTCCTCACTCACAGGAACAGGGCCGAAACCAGGCATCTGGCTTCTGCTGGACCAGGAAGAGGGCGGTGTAGTCCAGGTGGTACTTCAGAGGCTTCCACCCAGGACAGTCTCCCTCTCTGGGCCTCTTCCCTTCTGCCCTCAAGTGTTCTCACCTCTTGCATCAGAAATAATAGGGTGAAGCCAGAGCACTCCCAGGGCATGGTCACACGGAGCAGCCACAGTGTACTGACAAATGACTCCAGAAATTGTTCAGCAGCTAAATACCCTGTTGGAACAGGAAGCTAGCTTTCAGTCAAAGGTCTATGGCTTGAGACCGATTCAATTTGTACACGATTATGGCCTTAGAATGATGACAAGAGTGAAGAACTCTGAGGCAAAAGGTCTTAGTCTCACTCAGTTCTTTGGCTTTGATTCAGACACATTTGTCTACTGAGAATTCACTGGAAGACTCTAGTCTAAAAGGAAGGTGGAGCGCAAGCACCTTCAATGTGTTGGATCAGGCTGCTTTTATTTGACTGTAAAATCAAGTTCAATCCTAAGGAAATATTCAAAGGGAAAGGGGTAAAGTAATGAGGAGAAAGAAAAAATATAATCTTAAAAAAAGAAAGCATATGTATATAGAGGGCAGGAGACTTGTAGGATAGGTAAGGAAATGGGTAAAAATGAGAATTAACTCATTTCATATACATGTACAAATTCCCAATTTTGACTGCAATCATGATGTGTATATAAAATGTACCAATAAATAATTCAATTTTTAAAAAAATCAATAGAAGAGGGAACAAGAATCCCATTGGCAACTGACCCAATCCAGCAAGTCAGCATGGGCTTATGGTTTCAGACTTTATGAGAATGGAAAAGACTATACAGGAGAGGGTACGTCAGAAAGTCAAAGTTACCACTGTCTTCCAATCTCTACAACCCTATTACTCCATCAAGAGAACTTGCCACTTGAAATATAACCTAAATTTGGAAAGTCCAGAAGCTCAGTTTAAGGCCTGTCACTGCAGGATCATATTTTCTAACACAAAGGCTTCTGTGTTGGCCTCGTCTCTCATCTCTCTTTGTAGTTGATGGAAGGAGTAGAATGTCTTTAGAATCATTCCAAGATCAATGGCAGAGATCTGACCTTCTGGCAGGAGCTGGTAGCCAAGTGCTTAAGTGAACACTCATCAAACAAGTGTTCCAACCGAATGTTCCGAAGTCGAAGTGGATTGTTGCTGGGTGTACTGCAGGGCAACTGAATCATAGCTACTGCAGAACGATTCACCTGCCACCAACTCCTGACACTGTTCTTTCTTTGGCAAATTTAGCTGTTATTTTCTGAATAAAGAAAATTTTATAATGTTCTCCTACAAGTGCAGTGTTGAAATTTTATCTTCAAGGTAAACCAACTAGACTTGAAATAGCAAAAGGGAAAAATTAGTATCACCAATCTAGTCAGCTAACATTGAAGGCATTTATTTTATGTAAGGTATAACAGCATAAGGAAAGGAGTTTCCAGTCTCTGATACACACACACACACACACACACATATAAACACACACATATATATATATAATTATATATAATATATAATAATTTAATATATACATATAATACATAGATATATGCATATATACCTATATAATTTACTGTATATATACATATGTGTATACATGTATATATGTATTGTGTGTACATATATGTATATAATTCATTAAATTATCAATTTAGAAAAGAACACCCTATTTAATAACCTATTTAATTTTTAAAGTAGCCTTGAAGAGGTGGTATTTAATTGCCCATGTTTGCTAGATGTAGCCCTGAGGTCTAGGTCTAGTTCATTTAGAGATAAAACAGTCCCAAAGGTCTGATCCATATAAGAATTAACATGAAACTCTTAGCTTATAAGCAGAACCATTATGAACTTGAATATTATACCTAAAAAAGTAAGATAGGTGACCTCTTTTGGGTTTCTGAAAGTTGAAAGTTGTCTCAACATACTACTATTGCAATCAGAATACTAGAAAGTAATTCTTTTAATAAAAATGCAAGATCAGTCACTACATACATTGTACATCTTCTTATCAACTAAATTTATTAACTTGCAATAATGATTTATCTTTTTCTACTCAAAAGTAAGTGTTAACCTTAAATATCTACATATGATTATGAAACAGGCATGAAAACTTACTTTTAACAGCTAGTAGTATTTAGACAAACTTGATATTGGGGATTTTTTTACATAAATAATTCTATTGCAGCAACAAAAAGATTTCTTGAAAGCCTGTCTCCCCATACCTGAACTGTGGATTTCATAATGTTGTAATGAATTTAAGTTCTGAAGCTTCAAAACACCACAACTGGATTAGTATGATGTTCTCCATCTGGGGAAAACTGTCTCATTAGTAACATGAATGCTGGATTGTGTCTATTTGAATTCATCAAGCTAAAGCCATAAATGTAAAACATAATTCAAGCGTGAAAATGTGAACTGTGAATCTTAATTTCTAACATTAATTTAATTTCCTATATTTAGGTGTTACTGAAAATGGTAATCTACTTGTGTTAAATTTTAAATTATAAGGTTTACATAAAACCAACATTTCACATATGCATAATATAATGATTTCTTGGCATTCATAATGTAAGTAATAGATAGTTCAGAGGTGACAATGTTATTGCTGTATGGAATTATGTTTAAATTTAAAAACATTTTGTACTAAGCCAAGATACAGTGCTAGTATCTTTGATGAATTCATTGAGGTATCTTGAATATTTCTTCTAAAAAAACAGGTGATGTCTGTATCAATGATTAAAATTTCTATGCAAAATCTACTTCCTCAATCTTGATCCATTAAAAACATTATGTTATATTATATTACAGAATACCTCTTTGACATTATGCCACAGGTAAACAAGCATGGAATCTTGGAAACAACTCAAATGTCCATCAACTGGAGACTGGATAAGGATGTAGTTTATCTATAAAATGGAGTATTACTCTGCCATAAAGAATAATCGAGTCATTTGTATTCAGTGGATGTACCTTCAGGACATACTCATAAATGAAATAAATAGGTCACAGACCTGTAAATATCATATCTTTTTTCTTGTATGCGAAACTAAAGATGTCAATGAGCTCTAGAATATATGGTAGATGTTGTGAAGTAGAAATTATTCAAAGGGAAATGGGGTGTAGGGGTAAGTGACAAGGGGAAGAAAAAATATGATGGTAATAAAAAAAAGTGAAACAAAGCTTATGTATATAGGGGCAGGGTTATAGGGTGGGTGGGGGAATAGAAAAATGAGAATTAAATTGTATCATATGCTGGTACAAATTCTCAAAAGTTTGTGTGATCATGATGTGTATATATAATCTACTGATAAAGATTCAAATTTTAAAAATATATAAAATAGGGCCTGGGATTAAGCTCAAGTGGTACCACACCTACCTTGGAAGCACAAGGGCCCGAGTTCAATTCCCAGTACCACAAAATAAATTAAAAAAACAAAGAACCACAGTATATTCTACCTATGTCTTTTTTTTTTTGAGACAGGGTCTTGTTTTGTAGTTCAGGCTGGCCCTAAGCTCACTATGTAGTGCAGCCTAGCCTCAAACTCAGCAGTCCTCCTGTCTCTGCCTCCCGAATGTATAACTCTTTGTAAATCATGTTTTGTGGATATCTTCAGCTTTACCAAGAGCCTGTTATATTCTAATATTATGAAAACATCAGTATTAACTTTGAGTTGGCAGAAGTAACCTAACCAACTACCATTACCTTTGATACTCTGATATATACCTCTCAATAGAATTAGTGAAGTGCACAGATAAAAACAAAGAATCCAGTGTATCTTACCCACTGCAGTCCTGACAGAGAGAGCTCTTTTTGTCCAATATCAACTGTTTCTAAGGTGTATTTCTGTAATGCTTCAGTGATCTGGCCATACCAAAGCTAACAAACTGGCTTAGAGATCCCTAAGATGCTGCCCAAAACCCTGCAACTTCTAAGCTTCTGGCATTAAGTCTAAGAACAGTAACAACAATTTTTTTTTTTGAGACAGAGTCTCACTTTGTAGTTCAGGCTGGCCCTGAGCTCACTATGTAGACCAGGCAAGCCTGGAACTCAGCAATCCTCCTGCCTCTGCCTCCCAAGTGCTGGGATTACAGGCATGAGTCACCATGCCCAGCATTGTATGTGGTTACTGGGATCAAACTCAGGACCTTGCACTTGCAAGGCAGGCACTGGAACCACTGAGCTAAATCTCTGGCCTCAACAACAAAAAATTTAAGATATTCCAGGAGAAGGTTGAAATATTGGACAATATTTTCAGTTGAATGAAATTATTATAGTATTATACATAGCATTTTATTAAATTAATTCCCTAACTGTGGGAGATACAGAATATTTAAGGTTTCAACTGTAAAAATAGACATTTATAAGCAGTTTTTCTGACCAAGTCTAATATTTAAGGTTTTTCACAATTTGTGAGGGCTCTGGGAATGTAACTCCCATGAGCTCTGGGAGTCCACTTGGCTTCTCTTTCCCAAGGGAATAGTTACTCCCTTTGGGATCAGGAGATGGTGGCATCCATACATGAATCCAAGCATTCTCTCCCTTTCAATTTCTCTGACCCCCTTCAGGTGGTCTATCAAACATACTGTGAGAAACTGAGGATATCAGTGAGGTCTAAATGTATGACTTGTAGGGCCAGAGATTTAGCTCAGTGGTTTCGGGGCCTGCCTTGCAAGCACAAGGTCCTGAGTTCGATCCCGGTAACCACATACAATGCTGGGCATGGTGACTCACACCACCAACAATCAGTACCGCATACCACAGTGCTGGGAGTGGTGGCTCACGCCTGTAATCCCAGCACTCAGGAGGCAGAGACAGGAGGATTGCTGAGTTCGAGGCTTGCTTGAGCTACATAGTGAGCTCAGGGCCAGCCTGAACCACAAAGCAAGACCCTGTCTCAAAACAAACAAACAAAAGTATGACTTGTATACAGTTTTTTTTTTAATTTAAGGTACTTCTGTTTGAAATCTTCTCTAAGATTCTATACACTTGTTGAATCTGTCATTCAAATTTTGAACTGTTTCCTTTGCCTTATCCACACAGAACTAAAATTCCAAGCACTACGCCAGGCATGGTGACTCACGCCTGTAATCCCAGCACTCGGGAGGCAGAGACTGGAGGATTGCTGAGTTCGAAGCTTGCCTGGGCTACATAGTAAGCTCAGGGCCAGCCTGAACTACAAAGCAAGACCCTGTCTGCAAAAAGGAAAAAGAAAAAAATTCCAAGCACTATGAGTACTAGGATTTATGTGATTTATCACTTCAGGCATTTGAAATACTGAAAGTAACTTCTATATTTTTACTCCTTGTTCACTTTACATTCACTTATCCCACCTTTGCGCTTAGTTCTCCTGAATTCATTGTTGGCATAGGGAGTGACATTGCTGTGGCCTTTTGGTCCCTTTGCTTTTTGAACTTGTCTAGTGCCTTCATCCTTTATATAATCTTTTCTTGGAGTTCTTCCACGCGGTATTTGTTCTCCTCTGCCTTTGTGACCCTTCTTCTTTCCTGAGAACTGGGAGATCTCAGGGAGACACTCCAGGACTGAGAGTGTCTTCTGTTGCACTGTTTCCATATATATATATATATATATATACATATCCCTCATTACCCCTCCTTCTTTAGGGGGTCATTGTGGGTTGAGTTCTAGTAAAGGGAAAAGAATTTGTAGTTTATAGGATTTTTCAGTAAGTCATGGTCTCTCTGTGAAGTCTTTTCAGCTTTTTATGTTCAACAATAGCATGTACCTCTTCTGTTATTTACTTTACGTGGTTTGGTCTCTGTCCTTATGGTTTTCCTGATTAGTTACTCAGGTTAGAACAACATCATCTTTTCAGAGATGTCCTCTGAAATTGGCTAGCTATTGGCCTTGGCATCTGCCCCAGAATGCTGCCACCTTTATTTGCTAGGGAGGGAAGGATGCAGCCTGCTTGAGCTAGTGCCCATTTCTTTAGTACTGAACCGTAGTAAAACCTATGACCTCCAGACAATCTGGATTTTGGAATACAGGAAATACCAATTGATCCCAATAACTACATCCCCTTGGCTAAAGTATTACAATCAAAAAACAAAAACACCCACATAACTGCCAGCCATGGGTATTTTTACACAGTAAAGTTTACGTTCAGATTTAGGGGAGAGTTAAAGTCTTCCCAGTCAGACAGAAGCTAAAGGAATTAATCACCAATAGGCTTGCCTTATGCAAATTGCTAGAGAGTTTTTTTTAAAGCTGAAATAAAAGGATGTCAATCAGTAGCAGAGTACAGAAAAGCAAAAAAGTTGATATACATGGTAAGGGTATTCAGAATTCTCTAAGAGTGCAATAGTATTGTGTTAACCAGTTTTATATCCAATACTTTGGTTAAAAGACAAAACTAGTAAAAAGAACTATATTATCAAATAAATGGCCAAGGAATAAAAAGCCAAGGAATAAAAATTAGAAAATTTTGTACATTTTTACATCAAAAACATAGAATACGGGGGAGGACTAAAAGTGTACACTTGTATGTCATCAAAGTTTTATCATTAACAGGTTGAAATTACATGTTAGGATTTATATAAGCTTCATGGTAACTACATACATACTATAGGCAAAGCAATCAAATTCATAATTGCACCTAGTAGAATAGCAGGGGGCAGTACAATAATCTCACTGTCTTCAATTCTGTGATTAAAATTAGATATTAGTGACCAGAGTGGTTTCCTGATAGTCTGAAATCAGGGTCCTTTATGCCGGTTTTGTCTGAAGCAAGCTGTGAGCAAGCTAGCCACGGAACACGTACCCAGCGCCCTGTGACGAGCCTGTGACGAGGAGGGGAAGTGCGGCTGTGGTGATGCTAAAAGCTAAACTCAGATGAATTAACTGCATGTACCTTCTGAGGCCTCCCTGGGAAGTTCAAGCATTTAACAGACTCCAGTGTTCTAAAACGTGTAGTAACTCTGTTCAGGAGCTCTTCTGTTTGCAAACAATTAGATTTGCAGACAAGGGTTCAGCAAAGATTTGCTTCCTTAGTGAACTACACATCAGGGGATGAGCTCCCCCCTGGCCATCTTCCTGCAGGGTCACAAACACAATCATCCCCCTCTGAATCATGGTACAGTGACGTCAGGGCACCGTGACATACACTGCAGTGACGTCAGAATGATTCGACCAATACAGCAGCTGTCTAGACTGGTTACCGTCCCGGAGCTTCTTACTTCACCATCTTCCCTGTGTTTTACAGTGCCCTCACAGCACTGTAATTTCCCTTAGTACTGGTTTACTTTATTCTTGTTTTAAATTTATTATTTTGATTTTATTTATAAATACAACGTCTGACTTGCTACATTAAAAGAACATTCATTTAGGCATTGACAGTTCTTCTCAAAAGGTAAGAGTAATTACAGGAACAACTCTTCCAAATAAGACTGCCAGGAAATTAAATAGTAATCAGTAATAAATAGCAAGACATTGTGCTATTCAAACTGGTATTGAGTGGATGACCTCAGTTTAACTTTCCAAGGTAGGACTTGGATATGTGGTCCTTTTTGGACATCACTTTGCCCACACAGATACTGAGAATTCTCTCCTGTTTTCCCTCTTTTCCTTGTGGGACCGTGTCCTGGTTGGCCTCTGCATTCCAGACACCTGGGCTGTCTGGGACACTTCTCCTATTGCTTGTAGGTCTCCACATCCGCTTCATGACCCTTCCGTGTTCCAGTCAGCCCCTGGGAATAAGGTACCCAGAGTCGCACTTTCACTATCCAAGTGAGAAACTTCAAGACTCTTGTTGAGAATTTCATCTTTTTACCATAACTTATTATTTTTGAAAAAAGATGAACCCTCTCTACAGTCTAGATAAAACCTTGTATCCCTTGTATAAATAATTTAATTTCCTGGTTAGGTCAATTTAGAATATCTTCAGTGTTTAAAGCTAGGAATCCTATTGAGTAGTCCATGTTGCTTATTATCTTTGGAAAGTTGAAAGATGTTCTTGCAATAAATAAACCACATGCTAAAGTTTCCTTTAATCAGGTTTCTATTTGATTTTTTTAAAACTCTAGGAAAGTCAGAGGTAAAGCCCAGAATAGTGGTACAGGTATAGTGTACTAATAGGCAGGAAAAGTGAAATTATTATCAGTTGACACAGGATACCCCAGTTGTAATAGGGCTAAGTAAGCAGCTGTATTGCTAGAGATGAAGGCAGGGAAATGATTTATGAGCTGTCTAAAACATGGAAGGATAGGGTCAAAGCCAAAGCTAAATTAAGAGTTGTTGAAAATTATGGAGCAAAGCTCAAGGCAAGAAGCAGCAGTAAATCAGATTTAGATACAGATAGCTCTGTGTACTAATGCAGAATCCCAAGAAGAAAGAGCTCAATACCCTTAATAGCTCTCTTGGAGTTAAAGTCCTCAGATCATATCCTGATCCTTTCTGAAAATTTAGTCTTAACTTCAGGTTTTTCAAGGGGAGCCCACATGCTTTCAGAAACTGGTTATTAAATTAGTAGGGTTTTGGGGGAAACATCCATTCTCCTAGAAGTGAGATATAGGTATTACTTCTACAGAAAGTTTTATCTACAACACTTTTCATGTCATATGAAATTAAGAGAGAAAATCAAAATACTTGTGCTATGGGGAGATAGCCTACCCTCTTCACTGGCAGTTCACATGGTGGAGAATCTCACCCTCATTCACCAGAACTCATTTGGCCAATGCCATACCCCTGACAAGGCACAGCTCCTTTGCCAGCTAACTATGAAGTTCATATTTGCCCCTCTGTCATGACAAGCCATGCTGTAGACTTTGGAAGACTTATATTTCCCCCAATATTTTAGTTTCAATGGAAACTTCAATGGAGAGAGCTGATAAGCCCTCACGGGATATACCTGTAAGACATAACACAGGCTACTCATTGCAATGACTATAAATTATATATGTGTTTGAAACTCAGTGGGCTGCAGTCTTTGGTGGTGAGTGATGAAGACTCAGAGGTTCTTGTGACAGGTGTACAGTGAGTTTCACTCTCAGTTTTTCTGACATGTTAACTTTTGGAAAAATAATTGAAACAGCTACCAAATCACTAGGATAGCATTCATCTTTGTGTGCAGCTGGATTCTATTTTACTGAATTCAGAAAAGGAAAGTTTTGAGAAGATTAGACTCCAGAGAAGGCAGATTTTGCTTACAGATGAATGTGCAGAAGTTCTTGTAGTCCTGTCAGCTGTCTAGAAAAGGTTTCTGCTTTTCAGTAACGCTTTGAATACACCATGCATTAGAGTTCAACTCACAAAGAGAATTGAGTATCGCCAAGAAATGAAGCCATGTTCAACTCCAATTGGAATGTTAACTATGAAATACAATGATCTGTTATTACAGAAGTAGACATATTTGCATATATCCCTTTTCCATCCCCTGTTAGGGACCTGATATGTCATTATTCCCCAAAGAGCTCTGGACTTGCCAAACACAGATGTATCATCCTCTTGTTCAGCTGATCATTTAGCAGCGTACCTCTGTGGGTCTGAAATCATTTTCTCTTCCAGGCAGTTATCTTCATGCAACTGCATTAAGATGAATAAAGTAGGTCCTTTGTCTTTAATATATAAAATAGAGAAGAGTTGGAATTTTTAATTCGTGGACTGGAAGATTCAGTAATCTAGCAACCACTTATTTGGCAAGGCTGTAATTATGGTGTATCAAAGGATAAAAAAGCTCTCAGTCCAGAAGTATCAGAAACCATTCTTGTGTTTTCTTATCTTGGTTTCCAAGGTGATGAGAGTGTAGGAAGAATTAGGAAGAGACTGGGAAAGAAAATGTAATATTGTCACTAATCATCTTTATAAAAATAAACTTTTTTCAGAATATTATCTGATTCCCTGAGTGTCAGAATTTTCCCGAAACAAGACTGATATTTTTCTTGATTGATACCAAGGCTGCAGAAAATTTAACAAGCTGTAAGTGCTGGGAAGTTAAGTTCTGATACCTGGAATAAAATAGTTAAATAAGGGGAAAACTGCAGACTTGACAGTGGTGTATCTCTGATTCCACCACTGACTGGCGAGCACCGGGGCAGGGCAGAAGATACGGCAACTGTCAAGAAGTAGACAGAAATAATTATAAAGCAAAAACGTTTTTAAAGTGGTTTAAGCAGGTATCTATCTTCTTTAGAATCCTGACACCAGTATTTTTCCTCTTTTCTGTCAAGAGCTGGTGGAGCCTGCAAATGCATGACAGGAAAAAAAAATGATCAAGTAGAGGAGAAACTTACAACCTCAAGTTGGTACATTTGTTCAAATATGTACACTGACAAACAGAACGAGAAATATGTCTTTTAAAGTAGTTTATCCTTAAAAAGTCTTAACTGTAGCCAGGTGTGGTAGCTCACCCCTGTAATCCCAGCACTCAGGAGGCAGAGACAGGGGGATTGCTGAGTTTGTGGCAGCTTGCCTGGGGTACAGAGTGAGCTCAGGGCCAGCCTGAACTACAAAGCGAGACCCTGTCTCAAAAAAAAAAAATTAACAACATCAACAAAAAACTTAACTGTAAGCACTTACAGATTGAAACCAATCAGTCCTGGAATCAATGTGTATTTTCTAATGCAAGGAAGTTATGGATCTCATTGGACTTCTCTGGATGGACAGCAGGACAAATACCAAGGCAAGGATAATGAGAAAGGATAATTCTCCTTATGTAGACTATGCAAGGATGTGTCAGTGTAACAGTAAAGAGAAATTTCAGAGTACCTCTGGGTCTCTATACCGTGTATTTATTGTGAGTGTATTTGCATACTCAGAAATTTCATGTTCTCTATTAATGTGTTCATGGTTGCTTTTATTAGAAAAGCTCAGTTTTTCTTAGACTAAAACATAGGTCTTTGAGAAAAGTCTAAGCTGCATAGACACTAGGAAAATTATTGTGAAAAATGCTATTGCTCAGAATTTATCTACAAAATAAGCACCACCCCACACCAGTGATAACGCCCACACACATCCACAGAGAAGGTGTGATGACTGGTGAGATAATCAGGAATAAAGGATCATATATAAATAAAGGATCATATATATATATATATGGATCATATATCTATCATAATATAATAAAGATCATATATATACATATATATAATAAAGGATCATACATACATATATATATATAATAAAGGATCATACACACACACGCACACACACACACACACACATACTCGTGAACCTTTGAAGACCTGGGAGTTTAATAAAGGGCACAGTTTTGTGAAGACCTACATCACTTGCAGTGTATGAAATAAAACACATTGTGTCATATAAAAATAAAACAAATTGTGTCATATAAAGCATGGGGATTGTGTTAATTATGTGTCACCCTTTGTGTTCCAGCCTCTTCTTTTACTTGAATAAGCTCTTAATACATGTCGAGAGAACATAGATAAATGTGAAGGTTTACAGCCTAGAAATCATATATTTTAAAACAGATTCTAGTGTTTTCACCCAGCTAATCAGTCCTGAGGTCCAAGCCACACCTCTGAAACAAGCTGTGCCCCCCAAGCTGGTTCTCAGCGGCTGCCCATTGGAAGGAAGCTTATCTGCAGCAGAGATACAGGCAGAGCTCATTCTCTGTTCCAGGAGACTTGGGTCCAGAAGTGAAAAACCAAAGCACAGACATAAAATAGATGCCAAAGTCACCACCGACTCGACGTATTTCTTGTGAAGACTGAGACTGTGACCTAGCGTGGTGGCCTTGCAGGAAGAAGCACTGAGGCTAAATACCTGCTACTGAAGACAGAATCTTCCCATTGCTCCTTCTTGCTCAGGTCTAGACATTGGAGCCAGCACCATCCATACCACACATTTCCTTCTCAGTTGCCTAAAGGAGAGTGACAGTTCTAATGTTATCACCCTTCCCCTTGCAAAACGCCACTGTCATCTGGCAACACTATCAAATCTCTTTTCTCAGTTCTAATATCCCTAAAGCTTGTAAATAAAATGGAAATTGAAATTTCACTTTTAGAAAAAAAGCCACTATGTTGCATTTCTAAAAATAAGTTTTGTTCTGGATAAGCCTTCTGTAATGCTAGAGGGAGGCAACCAATGCCGACAGTGGGAATGGTCTCCTAATCAATCCACAAGCCATAGCTCGGCATTAGCACCAGTCCCGGTGAAGCGGAGGTTAGGGATGGTCAATCCTCAGTGTGGGCCTGCAGGTCTGTGGGCTGCTGTGTGGTACTCAGACAGCTGCAGGCCGGAGGGCGATGCACACTGGTAAAGCAGCAGAGGGACAAACTTCAGAGCATTTTAGGAGCCTCTGACACAGGAAATGCCCACATCTGGGGGCTAGCATTTGTTTGGGAACCCCAAATTTGTAATTCTGTATCAAAAGGCTAGAACAGAGAAAAAATAGTCTTGCTACTTAGTGCTGTTTCCTTCCCAAAGAATTGATAACTATAAAAAAGCAAGCATCCACAGGTAAGCATCCTTTGGAAAAAGGTCAAAAATTCTAGGGCTTTTTGGCTTTGTTTTATTTGCTTTTGCTTTTGATTTTGCTTTTCTTTTATTGATGTAATTACCAAAAGGTAATTACATCATCAAGGATTTTACCAAAGCAAAGGATCATACAGTGGATTAAGAAGTGAAGCCTGACTGCCCGTGCAGTGACTGAAGAGGCCCTGACTTGCGCACCTATCTAGCAGGGCCTCCCTTCCCTCCTGCTGTATATCACACACCAGAGAAGAATAGTCCACAATTGTTCATGAAGAGCAGAAGCAAAGTATGTCACCTTGAAAAAATCACTTATTGTAGCTAAACTTCAGTTTTCTCTCAGTAAAGCTAGTGTACTAGCTTCCTAACAAGATTTGCATAGAGACAAAATGGTCAGATTTATAAGACTTGCAAAAATAATTTTAATTAGTAAAATAATTTTACACTTTTGAATTTATTCACAATTATGAGATGATAAATATTGCTGTCTTACAATGCATTAAATTTTAATTTTAATCAGCTGTGTGTATGTATGTATCTGTGTGTCTGTCTGCCTGTCTGTTTGTGTTCCTTTCATGAGATAGGAATATATCATGCATTTCTCTTCATGTATATCTATAAATACATGTTAAAAGCCAAAAATATTTCTTACTCTAAGAATTCTTTCAGCATTATGTTAAAGAGCTTGGAAAAAGGGAAACAGGTTTGTTTTTCGCTGTGACCCCTTGTATAGAGACCCCTCCAACATGAGATGCAGCAAAAGCCATTTACAACAGAGGGACCCTTTCATTCTTTGTCTATAAAACTCCATGGTAAGTTACTGGCCTAGTAAAAATTCTAAAACTTAATTGAGGAAGATTTTTATTGCCCAAAAACACATTATTCAAATGGCATGTTCCAAAAATAATGGAATCTGAATGGAAAGAATATTTTTGGAGATACAAGAAATGAAATCAGACTGAGAGGACTGTAGATTTTGCAGCAAGGGAAAAAAAACATCAACACCTCTTTCTGCTTGAAATCAATCAAGAAAATGTATGATTTTTGCATGTGTCACTGATAGAATGCTTTCATCATGTCACCAGGAAAATGGTTCTTTTGGAAGGAGTAGGATCATTTTGTCCTAATTAAAACATCAGAAAATAGCTGAAAATAATATCCTGCTGTCCCTCCTGGAAATTCCATGTTGTATCTCCT